>PVKC010005040.1:0-34174 GCA_004027635.1 Crocidura indochinensis | reverse complement strand
AAAAAAAATCATTAAAAACAAAAACAAAAAAAACCAAAAAATGCATTAACCATAGAATAGGAGAGAGAGAGAGAGACAGAGAGAGACAGAGTTCAGTTTCACATCCTTGCTATTTGCATATCACAATGAGAAGAATCTGGTGAATTTGAGATCTAGTATCTCAAATGAGTCTTTTGTCACATGTGGATTCTCAGACTGTGTGAACTTTTTTAGGAGTGACTGTATCCTTTCTGTTTTTTTTTTTTTTGTTGTTGTTTATTTGATATTGGGCCACACCCGTTGATGCTCAGGTGTTACTCCTGGCTATGCTCTCAGAAATCACTCCTGGCTGAGGGGACCATATGGGATGCCGGGGGATGGAACTGTGGTCCATCCTAGGTTAGCACGTGCAAGGAAAACACCTTACCACTTGCAAACTGCTCCAGCCCCTTTGATGTTAATAAAAATATATACTTCATTTATCTTCAGGTTTTGTAAGTGAATTATACATCATTATTTGGCATTCATAATATACTTCTTACCTATTATAGGGTCTATGTTTGCATTAAAATAAACTTATTGTAATATGGAAAAGAGTTTTAAAAGGGGAGACAAAATTTACCTACAATCAAAAGTCCAGGGAATTCAGAGCAGATATAATGAGATTAACCAGGTTAGAAGAGAATCGAGAGATATTGTTTAAAAACTTAGTGAAATAGGGGCCCGGGAGATAGCATGGAGGTAAGCGTTTGCTTTTCATGCAGAAGGTCATTGGTTCGAATCCCCGTGCCCTATATGGTCCCCGGTGCCTGCCAGGAGCAATTTCTGAGCATGGAGCCAGGAATAATCCCTGAGTACTGCTGGGTGTGACCCAAAAAGCAAAAACAAACAAACAAAAAACTTAGTGAAATAAACACTTTACCAAGAATACTCTATTCAGCATAATTACAATACAAGTTTGAGGAAACAATTCCATTTTTTCTTCTATTATTGCCTGGACGGGCAGCAGCAGAGGAAAATATAACTTGAAACAAGTATTGCTGAAGCATTAAAGGAGCTTCTCTGAAGATAGGATGGAATTCCCAGCACCTGCCATTGAATATGGCATTTGCTCATGATGCCTGGATGTGGTTGCCCCTTCTAGATTAAGAAAGGTCTGTTCCCTCCTAACTTGCTAAGGGATTTTATATGTTTAATAACAAATTGATAACATATTTATATTAAATGTTTTATGTCGAGTTAGGATTATTTTTATATTCATGGTTGATTTTATTATAACAATTTAATTATCAGTGCAGACACTTGTCTATAATAAAATTTAAAATATATTTTAAACAGTATCTAATGTATTTTAAAATATAAAACTAATTTTCTCTTTCTTTGGATAAAATAAATGGTACCTATATAGTCCTATGAAGATTTTTCCTTTTTAAATTATCTTTTTATCATTCTAAATATATTTTCTTTTGTAGAATTTATCCATTTCATTAAACTCTAAAATTTATTAACACAAAAATCTATCAGCATCATATATTTTTTAAATTTATAAACCTTTGAATTTTAAGTTTTTTAAACCTATTTTTCATATTGTTGGCAAATCACCTCTCTACCAAAAAATAGAAAAGATATTTCTCCTATATGAGAAAATAAATAGAAAGAACAAATGATGAATGCAATTGGAAATAAATATTTTGACTATCAAACTCAGAGGATGAGTTTTCATGAAGGGATTCATAGGAGTTGTTGGACAGTGGTGAAGGAAAATCAACACTCTGGTGATGTGTTTGGCAGTAGAATGACACATGTATGAAAAGTGTGATTAAAAGTTTTAAAAATCGAGGCCAGAGCAGTTGTTCAAGGGGGAATAAGACGAACCTTGGTTCGATCCCCCGGCATCCACTCATAGCCAGGAGTAGCCCTTGTGTATCACTGGGTGTCGCCTAAAATCAAAAAACAAAACCAAAGAAAAATAATTAAAAAAAAAAAAACAGTATCTCTATGAAAATAGTTTTGTTTGCTTTTTTGCTTGTTTGCTTGTTCGTTTGCTGAACCTAGGTCTGTCCTGGGTCAGCTACATGCAAGGCAAGAGACCTACCTCTGTGCTATGGCTCTGGCCCCATGAAAATTGTTTTAAATAGTTAAAACAGAAGGTAGAATATCTTAATCAAAATAAATTTAGAAAAACAATTGTGCTGACATCAGGAAATTAACAATTTGAATGTACTTTATTATGTAGGTCAAAAGAGTTGAGATTATTTTTATCAGGCCTCTGAGATATGTTAGTTAGTGTTTTAGGTGAAAAGATTTATTTGGATAAGAAACACACCCAAGTGTTCAAGCTTACTTACTTTCGCTCTGCTCTCAGGGGATCCATAAATGGTACCAAGACAAGAGAAATACCTTGTGCAAGGCAAATGTACTACCCCTGTATTATTTCTCTAATACTTTGGTGAAAACATTTATTTTTATTTTATATTTTACCACACCCAGAGATTCTCAGGGGGTTACTCTTGACTCTACATTGAGGAATTACTCCTGGTGAGGTTTTGGAGGTCATATGGAATACTGGGAATAGAACCTGAGTCGACTACATGCAAAGCAAGAGCCTTCCCCACTGTACTATTCCTCCAAACTCAATAAAATTTATTGGAATATATTATAACAAATTGGTTTTCAAATAGTATCAGCTACCTTTAGTACCATAAATGCTTAAGATCGAAACTCTTTAAAAGCTTTGTGAAACAGTACAATTAGACTATGAAGAACTGTTTTCTTTCATTATTATAAAAGGAGTATATTTAATTCAATACAATTAATTCCTAGAAATCAATGAACTTTCATAATAAAGTAGTTTTCCACTAACACAATGTATGCATTAGGAATTTGCCTAACTGAATTAAGTTTTACAGTTGTATTTCATTAAGGTAATTGAAATTATTGATGTATGGAGGATAAGGACTTTCAAGATGACAATTCACATGTGTAAAGTCAATAAAAGGGAATAAATGATTTACTATATTCATGACAATTAAAAAAAGTAACAGGGCAAATAGAAGTGAATTGTGCATTCAAAGCATTTAAGTGTTATCTTTACCTAAAATCTAATGGAATACACTTCATTTTAGAGTGAAAACTCTAATGCAGTAAATTCTGGTATTATACTAGAAGGAACAATTTTTATTATTAACATATATTAATAAATAAATGAATAAGTTAACAGTCAATATGATCTATTTAAATTGTAAATTTAATCAAAATTCTTTTCAGTTGATAGCCTAATAGTCTGACCTAGTTACTAAACTAAAAATAAAAATCACCAAAATTTTAAAAAATATAAAGGAATTTTTTTGACCCAGCACTGTTCAGAGGTTACTTCTTCCCCTGCACTCAGGAATCACTTCTGACCAGCTCAGGGGACCATGTGGGATGTTGGAGATTGAACCTGAGGTTGGCTGTGCACAAGGCAAGCACTCTACCCCCTGTGCTAATGACACAGTATTCTATCAATGATATTTATGTGACTGGGGCAAAAGGCAGGGCATTTGCCTTGTACATGAACAATCTGGGTCAATCCCTGACATCTGCTATTGTCTGCCAGCATCTATCCTCGAGTACAGAGCCAGAAGTAAGCAAGCTCTGAGCTTCTCCAGGTTTGGTCACAAAACAAAACAAAGATATACATATGTACATGCACTATCTTTTAAGATAATTACGTAAGGGGCCGGAGAGATAGCACGGTGGGGTTTGCCTTGCAAGCAGCAAACCCAGGACCTAAAGTGGTTGGTTGGAATCCCGGCATCCCATATGGTCCCCCGTGCCTGCCAGGAGCTATTTCTGAGCAGATAGCCAGTAGTAACCCCTGAGCACCGCTGGGTGTGGCCCCCCACAAAAGATAATTATGTAATATAAATTATTTTAACAATATTTTAGTCACTAGAATTTACAATAACATTAAAATTTAGTTCAAGAGATTTAGATTAAAAACACTTAAATTGAGCATTTTATACTATGTATTTTAAGAAATTAGATTCTTAAAATACAGCTTTTATTAGACATTCAATATTTGTTAAATATATTTGTTATATTTAAGCTATAAAATTTTGATTTAAATTCTAAATGTAAATATTAGATATCACAAAACGGCATATTTACCTTTTAAGTTTATTGATAGTTATACATGAGTCACCCAAACTGATTGAATATTTTAAATATATAAAGGGTAGACTCAGGAGAGAGTACAAGGATTAAGGCACTTGCATTACATGAAAATAACACAAGTTTTGATACCACTTAGTTACCCTTGCCATGCCAGGCAGATCCCAAACTAGTTGGTGGCTCACAGTTTTTAAAACTCCTTCTTAAACACTAGTAATTTAATTTAAATTTTAGCACTTTCTTGAGGTATAAATTTGTTGTTTTTGTGTCACAAAATATACATAATTGTAGGTGAATGTTGCATCAGAGCCCTTTGGATGGGCTTGGATGGCGATGGGATGAATGGAGGGGCCTTTCTCTGCTGTCTCAGGCCACGTGGCTTCAATCCCCTCCAATACCTCCTGGCGGTATCTGGGTTCAGGGGAAATGCTGGTAGAAAACTCACATGCAGTCAGGCTTCTTTTAGGAGATAACATCTTTATTTGCCCTTGCCAACTTATGTGGCCTATAATCTTAAACCTATTTAAGCATGGTCTTGTCAGGTTGCCCTGCATCTAGCTTCTTTCAGCCAACTCTCCTCCAGCCTCCATTCACGCAAATTCTTCCTTTAACCCCTGAGGTCAAATCTTTTGTAATCTCCCCAAGACCCCTCCCAGAAATGGGAGAATCTTTCTTGTAGGTAAGCATACACAAAGAATAGGGGTAGGGGGGGCCAGGCGGTGGCGCTGGAGGTAAGGTGCCTGCCCTAACCTAGGACGGACCGCGGTTCGATCCCCCGGTTCCCCATATGGTCCTCCGTGCCTGCCAGGAGCGACTTCTGAGTGAATAGCCACGTGTAACCCCTGAGCGTCACCGGGTGTGGCCCAAAAACCAAAAAAAAAAAAAAAAAAAAAGAAAAAAGAATAGGGGTAGGATAACAGGTGAACACATGAAACTCTGTGTGATTTTATAAACTAGTCTAAGTTAAAAATGAGTATAAAGTTAAAATAAAACAGATTTTGCATCATATAAAACTAGGTGGTTGACCAGATTTATCACAGAGAATATTGGGACTATACTGACCCCTGTTTTATTGTATGGTATATAAGGATGTGTAATTGTCTGCAAATATATATTTTTCTATATATTGCAATCATAGTCATACATGCTACTGGAAATATTTCAGCCTCTCATAGCCAGAACTACTTCGGTACAGTGATTTTTAAAATTAACTCTATTTTATATAAGTAAACCTAAAATATTAATATGTATTTCTTAATGCTAAATAACTTAAACATTTTCTGTACTTTATTTTTTCAAAATTGCAGAGAAACATCAAATAAAAGCTTTATTCTCAAATTCAAATATGTTTCAACATAATCTCTATTTTGCAGTGTTCAGTTAGAAGGGATTTACATTTAGAGTGACACAAAATGTTTATCTTTCTGAGAATTCAAATCAACAAATATATGAGCCCTAAAAACATTTAGAAAACTAACCAGTATCGGAGGGAAAAAAAGTATAATCAAACTGAAGTCGTATAAAATATGGGCAATTATAATTTTAATGCTTGATTCTGAATGTTGAATTTACAATAAAGAAGAAAATGGCATTCAACTATCCATGAGCAATACAAAAAATTCTAGTTATATAAATATTTCATATTAAAATTATTTAAAAAATTAGATGCTCAATATAGTAGAGATTTAATTGAGCATTCTGAACAACTTTTTTCAAAAAAACACTTGAAACATAAAGATAACCCTCAAGTTATCTGTAATCACTTTAAATCATGCAATAAAAGTAATTCAAAATCAAATTTATTTTTTAATTAAGATACTATATTTAAAAATGGAAAATTTGGGTTATTGGAGTAGTGCAGCAGGTAGATAAGTTGCCTTACAATTGTTATACTTGGCTTAAATTCTTGACACTCTAGAAGGTCCCCTGAGTCCATCGGAGTTCTCTCTAAGCAGAGCAAGGAGTAAGTCCTGAGAATCACTGGATATGACACACAAACCAAAAAGTTAAATAAAAAAGAATGGAAAAATTTTATTTAGAGCTCTCAATCCAGCTATTGACAATAACACAGAAAAACGTGTATTATATTGTCTTGTATTAATCCTATCAATGTTAATTAAGATTGTGCTTATCCTTAAATGAGTATGATCTGGTTATGACTTTAGTTATTAATCTATATTTTTCCAAAACCATAGCATAATTTATCTTATGGGTCTGGAGCAGTGGTGCTGAGCGGTAAAACTTCTTGCCTGCGCTAGCCTAGGACTGACCACAATTCTATCCCCCCGGAATCCCATATGGTCCCTCAAGTCAGGAGCGATTTCTGAGCACATAGCCAGCAGTAACCCCTGACTGTCACTGGGTGACCAATAAAACAAATAATTTAACTTAAAACATGACTTAATTTACAAAATATTGTTTATAAAATGTATATTGACAACAGTGAGTGACAGAATATTTATGATACAAATGGCCAAAAGCGCATTAAAAAATGCTCCACATCACTAATTATCAGGGAGATGCAAATCAAAACAACATTGAAGTACCATCTTACACCTCAGAAATTGGCACATGTCACAAAGAACAAGAACAACCACTGCTGGCAGGGATGTGGAGAGAAAGGAAATCTTATTCACTGCTAGTGGGAATGCCATCTAGTCCAGCCTTTATGGAAACAATATGGAGATTCTTCAAAGATTGGATATTGAGCTCCCATATGATTCAGCTATATCACTCCTAGGTATATATACCCTAGGAATACAAAAATAAAATTCAACAATCCCTCCCTCACACCTATATTTATTGCAGTGCTATTTACAATAGCCAGACTCTGGAAACAACCAAGATGCCCTTCAACAGATGAATGGCTAAAGAAACAGTGGTACATATACACAATGGAATATTATGCAGCCATCAGGAGAGATGAAGTCATAAAATTTTTCTTTGTGTGGATGTACATGGAATCTATTATGCTGAGTGGAAAATAATCAAAGGGAGAGAGATAGACACAGACTAGTCTCACTCATCTGTGGGTTTTAAGAAAAATCCATATATATATTTGTAGACAGTCCATTTTTAGTGACTTTCATGTGGTTTGTCTTATAAAAGGAGAATGGATAGGAAAATTGTGTAAAGCCTGTGTCTTTTTATTCTTATTAATAACTATGGAGTGGGTCCCATCTTTTACATATAAGTTTCACTGCTCAATGGTATATACCCACATTGTTTTTTATTTGCAAATATTTATTTATTATTATTATTTTTAATTTTTATTGTGGCCAAAGTGCATTACAAATCTTTCACTTCATCATTTATGGTACATAGTGACAATGAATGAGGGGCATTCCCACCACCAGTGCTGTCTTCCCTCCACCCCTATTCTCAGTATGCATCCCATATCTCCCTCCTTTACCCCCCAGAATGCTAGTGCAACTGGTCTCCACTTTGCAGCTTGTTTTGGAGATAAAAAGGATGAGAAAAATGGTGAAAAAAATTTGGTGACAACTACCCAAAAAAGAAAGAAGAGAGAGAAAAAAAGAAAAGAAAAATGGAAGAAAAAAAATAGACCCTGCAAATAAAAATAAAAATAAATCTCTAAATAATAATCACAAGAGTAAAAAAGAAAGAATAGTGGAAGAAAAAAGAAAGGAAAAATAAAGTCAAAAACTAACAAATCAAAACAAAACAAGAAGTATGGGTGCTGGAGTGGTAGGGTTTGGCACTCCCCCCCAATTTTTTTTTTTTTTTTTTGCATAGGCACAGCAAACGTTGGGGAAAAAAGGGAATTCCCGTGGCCTAAGAGATTCAGGGTTTCTCATTCTTGAAACATATCATCATGGGATCAACCTCTGGCTCCATACATACTCATTACCCCATCCCAAAGGCTTTTTTGTGATGCCAGGAAAGTTTCCTCTCGGTTGTGTGTGAGAAAGTCAGGCCACTGTAGGTAGCGATCTTGATTTTTGCGTGGGTTGTAGATCAGAATCTAGGATAAAGTCTCTAGGTTCTCGAGGTTCCTATCCATCGTTGTTGTTGTGTTCAGTCTTTTGTATCACTTTCTCCCTGTTTTTGTTCAGTCCCTAAGCCGAAGCCTAGGATATTATGGATCCAAAGTTTGTGCCCAGTCTCTGTTGTCCAAGTTGGAACTCTGCAATAAGACATCTTGTTTTGTTGTTGTTGTTGTTGTTGTTGTTGTCTTTTATGTGTCCTGGGCTACAGCCTATGGTAGGGTTTTCTTTATTAGTCCCAAAGTTCAGTCATGGTTGTCCAAGTCAGATTTCTGTTGTTGGTGTTTTTATTTTTCACAGTTCAATATCGCTTCTGATTTCCATTTAGTGTTAGGTGATATTATAGGACTGCCTGGTCTTAGGTCAAGTTTTCCTTTCCTCATTGTTATATCCAAACTGACACAAGTTGGTGCCAGAGCAGTGTTATAAATCTCCCAATGGAGCTTAGTTCCTGGTAGTGTTGCCCAGAGCTATATCATTTCTACCTCGGGGATCTGGGGTTTGTGATTGAACTAACATTGTCCAATCTCCTGGAGACTGGTTGTAGCCACATGACACATGTTCAGGATGGGAGGCACCCTTCTGCTATAAAAAGTGAGTTCTTATCCCTAGAAGATAAGATCTTGTTTCTGTGTCTATGGTTTCCCCTTTTTTTACTGTGCCCATACAAAAACGTATGGTGTCATACTGTGTTGCTGGTGCTTTTCTGGGTAAGGATGACAGGCTGCACACACACTCTCTGTCGTCTGGTTTTATTCTGAGCTTTTATCCCAGTCAAGGCTTTTTGTACTGAGCAGCACCAAAAACACTCATTCCAAGCCAAAATCATAAACAATTCATATATATATATATATATGTGTGTGTATGAATTGTTTATGTATATAGCCCCTGTCATATATATTGCCTTTCCCCTTCTCCTGTACCTCTTCTATCCCCTCATCTCCCAATCCTGATCCATTTTGTTCTCGTAATTTAACCCACATTGTTTTTCCTATTCCTCTAAGTCCCACAGTTCGGAAGTCCTGCCACATCTGTTTCATAATAGAGACTGCAATCTCTATTTCTTACTACAATGGCTCATTTTTTGCTACAAGACTTCTGTTCAAAGATACTTCTGTTCAATATCTCTTAATGAGCACTCTACTGCAGTCTGCTTCTCTACCAGGTTCAAAAGATGTTTCAAATTACCCTTAGTGGTGGGATACTCTAGGTGGAATTTTCTTCTCCAGTTTCTCTTAAGAAGGAAACAACAGACAAATTACTTGTTCATGATGTTTATGGTATATTTCAATATGATACAAAATATAATCAATATAATTAATGATAATTTGTTCATAATAGGTCATATTCTGTGATATATTGACCATATCTCATATAGTTTTTAAATAAAATGCATAAAATTTTCAATAGGCTTAATTATGTTAAATATTTGTTCTATACTTTAACAATTGTATGGTAGGCAATAGAAACAAGTTATAAAAACTATTTAACATGAATAGTTACTAATGGAACAAAATTAAAAGCACAGTGGGAGATTCGATACACATACTAGAACGTGCAATGTTCTAGAAACATTCTAGAAATGCTCTAGAAATGTTCAAGAAGCATTGACTGTAAGTTACAAAACTAGAATTCTTAAAGTCAGTTCTAGGCAACAATTTTGAAAATGCATGAGATTTTCTTTAAAGTTAAACACATATTTACCATATGATACAGAAATTCACTGCTATTTAAAAACTATACTCATAAACTCTACAAGCAAATAAAATACTTATTTAAATTTCCCCAAAACTGTAAAAATAAAACCTAAACTATCCCAACTTTAATACATTCAAGTGAAGCATGAGACAGCAATAAAGGTGAATAATCTATACAATAATAAATTTGAGTCTCAAGAGAACTTTTCTAAATAAAAGTTAAGTGTAAAGTGTACAAAGTTAATTATCCTATTTATATGACATTTAAAAATGTAAATGTTATGTGGTAGAAAATATGTATTGAGAAAAAGGATTTCAAAATGAAATGCAAGAAATATTTTGTGAAAATAGGCCTTATATTTTCCTTATCATGATTACAAATTCATAGAGATTAGTCAAAATTATTAAAACAGAAATATTAGGCTAAATTTATATAAATTATATTTTAGGAACTTACAAAAAGAAAGAAGTACATAAGATACAAAATTATTTTATTGAATAAAGGAATTAAATACAGCTGTATTTGTAAAATATATATATTTAAAAATTATACATTTCAAAAATTACTAACTTTAAATTTCCATTAGTTCTCTAAATATATATACATTTATATATAAATATATATTTATTCATGCTCATTAGTTACAAATTGTGTGTATTTAGGAATTTATAAATCATATGTGTATAATGAATCAACTGTGTTGACCTATTTGGTGTTTTAAAAATAAATATCACTTTTGCACATTTTCATATTTATTTTCTCATTTTAATATGTAAAAATATTACATTTTTCAAGTTATTTTCCAATTCCAATTTTAATGCTAAATTATATTATCCTTAGATAAGCATAATTTTAAGTGTTTATTTTTTATTTATTTATATTCATTGCTAAAAGAGAAAAATACTTTACATATTTAGTACTGTTCAGATTGTAACATAAAGTAAAAAGCTTGCTTTTTCATGTATATATGGGGAGAAATTTGGAGGAAGGGTTCCCAAGCATATTTTAGGGCAGTCGGGATATTTCCAGTGATGTAAGATTAACCAATGGACAGCTCAAAGCTTGGCTCCACATGCAATGATACTGGATTCCAGTGGTACTGGGGCTAAGGGGTCAGAGATTACAAAAAATCAAACTCAGTTACTCTTTGATACAAGGCATGTACTCCAGTCCTATGGGCTATTTCCTGGGTAAAAAATTTTGCTTTTTGAAATTCTTTGTCACTTTATTAAACAAAGGCATGCTTAATCAGAACCATAATATAAATTGAAAAACATTATTATTTGTTACTGAATTTAATACTGCAACTGGCATAATGGGTTACTTTCATATATAAGATGGTTTTTCATATGAATCAAAGGTTAGATATAATACAATCTTCCCAATTCTCAGATTTTTCTTTTTCACTATAATATCATATTTTCTTGCATATATTTGTCAAAGTATAGCAAATTTTAATTTATAAAAATTTAAGATTTTAACATAATTATTCAAATTGAATATTACTAAATTCTGAGGTACAGGCAATAATTTTGAAATAAATTATATTCTAAAGATGTAGTGAAGTCGCCATGTTTTACCAGTCCAGTTCCATAGCTTCACTCTTTTCTCAAAAGTGATATAAACCAAACCATAAAAAATCATGGTAACACTGGCTATACTGATGAAAGCTATAAAACTTTGTTAATCTGGAAAGCCATGACTGCCACATTCATTACCCTTAATTGCCACATTGCCTACATCCCTTCTTCACCACTTCCCTATGATTCTCTGTACAGACACTAACATGACCAAACTCCTGGTATTTGGACTGATATCACCAGGACTTTTTTTGAGTAAGTGAAGATACCCCATTATCAACCCCTAGCATTTTTCTTCTTCTGGAGAGAGACCTGACAGCTGAGAATACACTCCACAGAAACTGCAGGATATATAATATTTCTTTGAATTCCTGAACAAATTCATTTATTGATTCTGTCATTTCCCATAGAAAATACCAAGTTATGCCAATATGTAGCTGAAATCATTGAGTGTTTGGGAACAAATGAAATAACAGAATGGTCAGCTAACAAAGAGAGTTTACTAAAACTTCTTCCAATGACTTAATGACTTCATTAGATATACATTCATTTTTCACGAATTTGCTTTTTGTTTCACTTTCTTTATTGATATTCTTCTCTTACTTTTTCTTTCCTATTTTTCTTTCTAAACTTAAAAAATAAATTTGCTCATGCTTATCTGGAAAAATGTATTATGGTCAACTCTGCCAACTATATAATGTATGTCCTTTAAATAGAGTAAATTAAAATGAAATAAAATGCTAAAAATGTAATGAACATGCAAAATTCAATGCTACTATATATAAGAAAGTATATTGCAACCAAACCTTACTCAACTAAATTCTGACAACTATTTGAAAACACAGAGATAAAATTAAGGCAGTCCCAAAGATAAGTATAGCTTATTCTCAGAATCAAGTATTAATATAGATTAATGAATGTCTTTTATAGAGTTGACATTATATCATAATTTTCAGACAATGTACATTAGGCTTAATCATGTAAGGGATGAAAACATTTTGTTCTTAAGGCTAATAAGGTTGGGTGATAACCAAATCCCCAAACATTTTACTAGCAATTTCTTGTCTTTTTTTAATTGAAAAAAATTTACACTGGTAATAAGTGTGCTGTTTGAATACTGTATTCATGGAAATTGTAATTAATAGTATTTAAATCATTGTATTATGATTAAAATGATAATATCAGGGGCCGGGCGGTGGCGCTGGAGGTAAGGTGCCTGCCTTCCTGCGCTAACCTAGGACGGACCACAGTTCGATGCCTGGGTTCCCCATATGGTCCCCCGTGCCTGCCAGGATCGACTTCTGAGCGAATAGTCAGGAGTAACCCCTGAGCATCACCGGGTGTGGCCCAAAAACCAAAAAAAAAATGATAATATCAAAACAAAATGAATATGAGGTTAAAGATACTGAGGCATGTGACTTTATGCTAATTTCCTATCCCACATTGTCTGAGTATTAGAGAATCATATATATATATGATATATATATATATATATATATATATGAAAGAAATAAAAAGATGTCTAGGTACATCCTACTTTTAATTTCCTTCTTGGTGTGAGTATGTCTTCTAGTTTCTCTCTACTCTCTGTAAAAGTCCTTTCTCTGTATTAAATTTGTGTCTTTTACTCTCCCCTTGAATAAAAGTTATTTATTTATTTTTCTTCATTTTTGCAAACTTGGATGGCCAAACGATTGTTTCCTTTCAAATTATGGTTTCAAAGACATAGTGTACATTATTCATAGTTCATAAAAAAGTTAATTTATACCTGATAGGAGAAAAACTTGCTAGGTCATTAAAATTTTGTCTGCTTTATTAAAAAATTAAAGAAAGTGCTTATAAATTAAGACTGGCAATCAATACTCTCTTAAGGCCTCTGCTGCAGCTGATCATTAGATTAATTTAGAAGAAAGTCTTAGAAAACTTCTCAGTGAGTTCTGGTTTTATCACGAAATATTTTCCTGAGACAATAGTTTTTAAGGAGAAATTAGAGATAAGGTAATGATTGCTATTCAAAAAATAATTTTTCTGTATAATTCAGTGATAAAAGGGTGAAGAAGAGCAAGAAATTGTAGCAAGATATCTGCTATTATTATTTTCTGTTTGTTTTTGGGCCACACCTGTATGTACTTAGAGCATATTCCTGCTTCTGCACTCAGGTATTATTAATAATAGGAAACTCAGGCTGAGGGAGACAAAATGGGTGAATTCTAATCTTGTTCAACCTCAAGAAAGTCAAGTCTTTTCCCCAATCTAGTGGGTATTTTTGAAGTTGCTGTGACACCTGAGACAATTCAGCTTGCATTTACTGTGAAGCTGAGACAGAAATTTTAAGTATTATATAGATAATTTAGAGAGTGAACAGTAGGTACTCCTCAAACAAGGTATTCACCTTTGGGTGTCAAGCATATATGATTCAAGCTCAGAAACTTCAAAGTCAAAGTACAAAGGTACTGTAGATGTATATATTAAGATAAAATATCACCCAAGCTGTCAGAAATTATGACATTTTTACCAATTAAGGAGCATCAGGTGAACTGGAAACATTTTGAGTTTCTTTCCTTAAACTACACACAGTCACTATATTACTCAAAATCAAATTTCTTTTTCACAGTCTTTTATATCTTCTTCTATTGTCTATTACTTGTCTCTTTAAACTTTCTTTAAAGATATTTTTTATTTTATTAAAGCACCATGAATTATAGAGTTATTCACAGTTGAATTTTAACATAACATTTTCCAGCACCCATCCCACCACCAGTGTCAAATTCCTTCCACCAATGTGTCTGGGTTCCCTCCCCACACAAAACACCAACCCACCAATCTGCCATCTCAACAGGCAACTTTTTATGTGTGGTCATTAAAGTTTGGGTCTCATGATTTCAGTGTTTTGACTCTGTGGTTTGGATATTTAGCCCTGTCATTATTTAATAATACTATTTATGTATTTGTGTTCCTTTGACCTTATATCCCTCTCTATTTACTTTTCATCTATAACTTTACCTCCTCCACCCTATTTTATTTCTTTTCTTCTCCCTATACACTAAAGTCAGGTCTGATCTAGTCATCCCCTCTAATAAACTTTGCATTTTTTCAGCCAGTTATTCTAAATACCTCATATAAGTGATATCATTCTGTGTTTAACCTGGCCTGGTTTCATTTGACATGATATTCCAGATCCATCCATGGTGTAAATGCCTGATTGCATCATTTATTCTACCATATTGTGTGCACATACGCCCCATATTTATAATCCACTCATCTGTTGTATTTCTAGATGGAATCCAACTCTTCGCTATTTTGCTGAGTATTTCAATGAATAATGTGTATAACCTGTTTTTTATATGAATGCTTTCTGTTCTGAGGATATGTACACGAAAGTGGAATTGCTTATTCATAAGACATCTCAGTTTTGAGTTACCAAGAACCCTATATATTGTTTTCCATAAGATTTGGATCAGACAACTTTTCCATCAGCAGTATATAAGATTTCCTTTTTTTCCATGCACCCATCAATAACGATTGTTCCCAGTGTTTTTTATATGTGCCATGATCTTCAATGTAAGATATTGCATTATTTTTATTTGGACTTCCTAATTATAATTGATAATGAGCTTTTCTTCATGTGCCTGTTGGCTATCCACTAATTGTCCTCAGAGAAATCTCAGTTCATTTCCTCTAAATTAGTTCTTTTAATGAAGAAATTGATTACATGTGAATCAAAAACCAATGGAAATTATAGGCTAACTGCATACTTTTGAATATGTAGAGATTTAGAGAAAGAAAGCCAAGAAAACTTTAGAACTCATATATACAGCCAAAACATTTTTTTACTGGGTGGATACTAAGGAATACCAAAATTAAACTCTTAATATTTACTTAGGATTCAGAGTGCAGAAGAAATAACTGTTTTGAGTATAGTTTTATAAGTCTATGTACTGTTCCTAAGTCCTTTGTATGTTAATATATAGAAGGAATTAGTGTGTTATATTTATAACCTTGATCCCATATTTGACAAAGGATATTATCCTGTACTGGACAATCTATATATAAATAAGTTAGTACATGTATAAGTTAGTAAAATACTAATTTTAAAATCCTAATAAGTGTTAATACCTATCAATTTTGCTCTTGAACATATATTCACTGTAAACTTTCTCATAGTTGTGAGGGTGGGAACATGAGCCAAATGCAGGCAAAGTATATGATCAGCCCATAAAAATATCTTGCCTTGCTACTAGGTTGTCTAATTCTAAATTTATATTCCCTTTATGGAGTCTATCAGCAAAGATTAAGAGGGAAATATATAGTATAAGTGAACATTATGTTCCCTTTGTTCCAGTAGTATCTTAGAAATATATTTAGAGAAAATGTGACACTTTTACTTGGGAAAACTCTTTATCCCTATTTTGCCATCTAAAGAAAAACTGACTGTTCATTGAATATTTCTAAGTCAAAGATACTTTCATAAATAGCTCTAATCTAGGAATAATTCTGTTAAGCTGAAACCAGATGTTAGAACTATGAACACTAATGCAGAACTAAAACCAATGTAAATACTCTATTCACTGAATAGCACTCAAAATATTATTATGTTTAATATTCTTGATTTATTTATTGTAATTTTACTGATTCTTGGGCTGTTACAGATAATTTTATGTGCTACATGGAAAACTACTGAGTAGCATGTTAAATATAATCTTGGTGAGGGGCATTCACAAGAGAAGTAAATCACAACTGTTGGCCTGATCATTTGGGTCACTCATGCAGTTGTCCGATACAGCTCCAGTCCCTGATGTAGCCATCTGGAATCTAGATGCTAATTGAGTCTGTACACAGCAGATTGCAAAATTTTCAGACTAGATGAATCATCACATGTGATTTGGATAAGCATGCACTATCAAAGACTGGGCAAAAGTAAGGTACTCTGTCTCTTATGCAAAGTTATGACCACTTGAAAAAATATTATGAACTGTGCCATATTTTTTGTGTTGTGGTAAAGGAGGAGACATAATAAATGTCATCTGATAAAGGAAGCATCATCTTTCTATGTGTTGAAAGATGATTTAAATATGCTATTAATAAATCAATTAACAACTCAGAAGTGAGTGATGATTTCTTTAAATGGAAATTCCTCGTACTTTCTTAAGAATACTTTATGGAAGACAAATAATGTATTTACATACTATCTGTTTGTAGTTTTTGTTTTGCTTCAATGAGGCCATACCTGGTGGTACTCAAGCTTATTCTTTGCTCTGCATTCAGGAATAACCCTGATGTGGAAAAGGGGCCAAAAGGGTGCCAAGAATCAAACTTGGTTTAGCCTTGTATAAGATAAGTTTCCTGTTGACTGTACTATCTCTCCAGGCAATTATTTTTATGAATGACATAACCCAATTAGAAATTTTGATACATAATTTCCAGTTTTGGTTAAATTTATCAATTACATTATCTCTGCCTGAAAGGTTTTAGTAGTCAAGAGTATTTCATGAATGAGAGCATTTTTCTCAAACCTTATGGAATTAGTGTAAATCATTAAGAGATCTAAATTAATTTGTATCTAATACTTTACACCTAGATGAAAGTTTAATTTAAGAAGGAAAACACTGTCTTCTGAGAAAGACCTTGATGGCTTATGATTTCTGTGTGCCTTGTTCTTTTAAAAAAAGATGTTTATACTATAATATATACTGTTTATACTATAATATATACTGAGCTAGTTGGGATTACCTCCCAGGATTTATTGGTCAGATTTATCAAGAGTGCTGATAAAAGACCATGCTCATGGCCAAATGCAATAGCAATCAAGATAGCCTGCCTTAGTAGGTATTTTTATATTATTCCACTTCTATCTCTCCTGCATTTCTGCATTTCTGCACAATCTGGATATCTTATTAGGATACTTGTATAATAAACAGTCTTAGAAAAAAAGCCTCATTTCTCCCTCTTGGGAGAGTGAGAAAAAGTGCATTATAGAGTATAAAAATGATAATGTTTTTCCTTAAAGCAAAAGAAAGTTGTGCTTAATACCTTAGTTGTTTTCTTTAAAAAAGTTTCTGAGTAAAGAATTCTCTCTATTGAAACCCATTGAATACTCAAATGTTGCCTAACTTATTAAAAATAGAAAAGGGAAAAACAACATTGAAAATATATAGCTATTTCTCTTCTGTTGGTACAGAGCTATTCTCTAATATAAATTTCTGTCTTCTGTCAGCAACCATAAAGCTATGGCAAAGCAAATTAACTAATTAGCTTGGACACATAATAAAAATCTCAGATCTTTCATTATTGACAATATCCTCTAAAAATTAAACCAATATACTTGGATTGGGAAAAATTTAAAGAATATGAAACTTCACTTAAAAATTGCTTTTTTGGTCTTTCTGATACTTCAGAAAGGGGTCCTTCCAAATGTATATTTGATTTTCCATTACCAATTACATTATTTTATTTCTCTATTACCGATGACATTATTACAGAAGAAGATTTAAAAAAAAGAGTGAGGATCTAACTTTTGCTCTAAATGTCACAGAAGAGGAATGGGGTCATTATTTAACAGGAGGCCTTGGGTCTGTCCTGGAAGGTTAAAATAAATTATGGTTAGTGTGTAAAAGAGAAATTTTATGAAGAAAATCTTGAAGTATATATAAGAGAGTAGGGTGTGTGGCTTGTAAGAGGAATCAAAGATATTTTAGTTAACTTGGAAATGTATGCTTTTGTGTATTAAGTTGGAGAATGTTTGGGCCACAACTTTGATGCTTGGCTATAATCCCTGCTCTGTGCAAAGGATTCACTAGGTATCAGCCCTGTCAATTTTCAGGGGATTCTACGGATATAATAAGGGCTAATTCTTGCAAGTCAAACATCTTATTCCATGATGAATCTATTTTATCTGATATTTTACTATTAGACTCTAGTCTCCATAACATTATATGTGACCTCGCAAATTTTTCCAGTAGCAAAACAACTATAATAATTATGTTATTCCATATTTGGACATCTGTTTTTCCTATCTTTCCATTTTCTTTGTCCACTGACACTCATTTGTGGACCAATGAATTAGGAATGAAAAATATTCTCTCAGAGAAAAAATGGCAGAAAAATGGCAACAGTAGTAGTAGTGGCTGCCCTGCAGTAGCAAGAGGACACTGAGAACAACTAATCTTGCACACCCCTGAGTATGAAACTACCAAAATCCATGGAAATAGAATGTCAGACTTCTGGAGACAAAGAAGCAACTATCACCAGATTGATAATTAAGTTATAAGGAGGTTGATGGAGAAAAACGTGGTGGCAGTGATATAGTGAATGATGTCTTGACTTGGTTCTGCAGGGGGATGGGAGTTGTGGAGCACAGCGTGGATCCATCTGCGTGGGTGAACTCCTGGGATACAGACTTTAGGGAGTGCAGCAGAGGTACTGAGGGAATAAAGCAAAGGCTCCAAGGGAGTGCAAGGAGGCAAAACTAAGCAAGGTAAGGGTACAGGGGACTGGGAATGATCTTCCTTTATTAGCAATGGCAGCAGTGTTGTGAGATAGATTGCTATAGAGGACATCAGTGGCGGTGAGGCCTGTGAGCTGCTCTGTTTGCAGGAATTCTTTTTCCCAGCACAATCCCACTTTCCTGGTAATTCAGGCAGGGCCTCAGGCCCAGACTACAATTTGAACTAAGGTTCCTACACCCAGAGAAAATGTGTCACATAGACATGTAAGAGAGGTCAGCATCCATGGTGATGGTGGGCAGTTTTTGGAATGCAAATGGAATTTTGAACTCAGGCTAGTGACCAAAAGACGAGCAAAAGTGCTCTGCCTCTCTCCACAGCCACAAATTTTAGTCAAGCAGCCCTATAACACACTGTGACCACACTGAAAAGGTCACAATTGAATGCAATACATAAATCCATCAAACTTATTGAATGAATATGGTTGCTCTGAATACTCAACTAATATAAGCCACCTATATAGACTCTATAATAAGGAGTTTAGAGAGGAAATTAGTGCAGAATATTAAAAAAACTTAAAAAAACAATAAAAATTTCAGCCGTTAAGATTCAAGAAGGTATGAAAGAAAAATGAGACTACAAAAAAGAAAGGAAAGACCTAAAAAACTTGGTAGACCAAATTTAAAACTCACTGATGACCTCACCACCAAAGAAATAGATGCTGAATACAACATGAATGAGATAGAATATAAGCAGCATAGCACCTTACTACAGCAAAGCTCAGAAATAGTCTTAAAATATATTAACAGAAGATGGAAAAAATTCTCAAAATAGGCAAACAGATGTCAATAGACCTGTGGGGTAAATTCAACAGGAACAACATAAGAACCATAGGAATCTCAGAGAAATAGGAAGAAGCAATAGTAAAAAATATCATTGTTGAAAAATTCCCAGAGCTGAAAAATGCCTGGAACCATGAGAAGGATGTGTGGAAAGTACCAAAAAAAAGAAACCCAAATTAATAGCACCAATGCACATCTTTATCACAATTGAAAACCACAGATAGGGTATATCCCTAGGAGTGGAATAGCAGGGTCAAATGGGAGCTCAATTTTCAGATTTCAAGAACACAAGAATACAATACAAAAACCCCTTCCTCACACCTATATTTATCACAGCACTATTCACAATAGCCAGGCTCTGGAAACAACCAAGATGCCCTTCAACAGATGAATGGCTAAAAAACTGTGGTACATATACACAATGGAATATTATGCCGCAATCAGGAAAGATGAAGTCATGACGTTTTCCTACACATGGATGTACATGGAATCTACCGTGCTGAGTGAAGTAAGTCAGAGGGAGAGAGAGAGAGATGTAGAATAGTCTCACTCATCTATGGTTTTTAAGAAAAATAAAAGTCATTTCTGCAACAATCCTCAGAGACAATGAGAGGAGGGCTGGAACTTCCAGCTCACTTCATGAAGCTCACCACAAAGAGTGCTGAGTGCAGTTATAGAAATAACTACACAGAGAACTACCATAATCACGTGAATGAATGAGGAAACTGGAAAGACTGTCTGGAGTACAGGTGGGGGTGGGTTAGGAGGGAAGGAGATTTGGGACATTGGTGGTGGGAATGTTGCACTGGTGAAGGGGGTGTTCTTTACATGACTGAAACCTAATCACAATCATATATGTAATCAAGATGTTTAAATAAAGGAAAAAAATAAAGAAAGAAAGAAAACCACAGATAGAGATAGAATACTTTAAGCAGCAAGATCAAAAATGGAAATTACAAACAAAGAAGAAAATTTGAGATTCATAGAAGATTTATCACTAGCCATCCTCCAGGCCCTCAGGCAGTGGTAAGGTACAGTAAAAACCTCAATTAATGAAATAAAAAATAAATTTTTATCAAATATCTTTTCAGACCATGCTGTACTGAAAATAGGAGTGAATGACAAATTGAAATTAAAAACTAATTTTAACATATGGAAATTAAATAGCTTTCTACTGAACAAACACTGAGTCAGAGACAAAATCAAAAAGGAAATAAAAAGATGCCTTAGAAAATAAATGATATTGAAGACACAAATTATCAGAATTTGCAAACACAGCAAAGTGGTATTAAGGGGGGAAATTTATAGATTATCAATGATTCACCAGGAAGGAAGAAAATGTCTATATTATAAAAAAACTTAATTACACAGTTTAAAATATAGGAAAATATAAACAAATCAGCCCAAAACAGGCAGATGGAAGGAAATAATAAAATTTAGAGCAGAAATTAATAAATTTGACCCCCCAAAACAAACTAAAAAATCAATGCAATCAAGAGTTAGTTCTTTGGATAATAAAAAGTTAGATAAACAATTAGCAAGACTCACAAAGTTAGAGAGAAAATTAATATAGAAAATCTCATTCTAATATGAGATTAGAGGATATTAGAATGGGGATGCCACTACAGATATTATAGAAATATAGAGGTATTCAGAGATTATTTTTAGAATTTTTATGCCACTTACAAAAGAAACAAGAAGTAGATAAATATTTGGAATCCTATAATCTCTTATGTATAAGACAAAATTATCTAGAATACCTGAACATATCTATCTTTATTCAGCAAATTATAATCTTAATCAAAAGCTTTCTGAAACTAAATCACCAGCAAGATGAATTCACTAGTAAATTGTTTCAAACTTTTAAATAGGACCTATTGTCAATCATTTTTAAGCTCTTCAGAAAATAGAAGAAACAGAAACAGTTCCAAATAGTTTCGATGAAATTAACATTACCCTGATACCAAAGCAGACAAATATCACAAAAAATATGGCATTATATTTAATAAGCACAGATGCAAATATCCTCAACAAAATGCTATCAGATAGAATCCAAAAACCCATCAAAAGATCATACAACATAATCAAGTAGGTTTCATTCCAGAGATACAAATATGATTTAATATGTCAAGTCAATCAATAAAACAAATTATATCAATGCAATAAAAAGAATGATCATATGGTCATATTAATAGATGACAAGGAAGCATTTGAGAAGTTCCAGCACAAATTCATGAGATAAACAAGAGGGAAATTGAAGAAACTTTCCTCAATATAATCAAAGTCAACTACCACAAGCCCAGTGAAAGCATTGTACTCAATGGAGAAAAACTAAAATCCTTTCTTCTGAGAAGATCTAGAACAAAAGTAAGATATCCTCCTTAGAAATATAGTGCTACTCCTATTCAATATAGTACTGAAAGTGCTTGCCTTTAGCAATCAGGCAAGAAAAAGATATCAAGGGCATCCAGATAGAAAAGGAAGAATTGAAGCTCTCACTGTTTGTATATGACATGATACTATAGCTTGAAATACTAAAGACTCTACTAAAATGCTTCTATATTAAATAATCTTGTATAGTAAAATGTCATGCTACAAAAATAATACTCAAATGTGTAGGTATTTTATTCAAATATAAAAATGGGAAGAAAAAAAGATGAAAATAAAAATCCTATTTACAATTGTGCTACAGGAAATAAACTACCTTGGAGGCAACTTAACTAGGGAGGTTAAAGATGTATACAAAGAAAAATAGAAAACAGTGCTTCAGGAAATAAAAGAGGACACAGGAAATAAATACATATGCCCTCCCAATGGATTGAGATGATTGGCATAAGTAAATGATAATAGTTCCAAAGGCATTGTACAAATTTAATTCAATCCCTATAACAATACCTGTAACATATATCAAAAAAGTGGATCAAATGCTCCTTAAATTTGTATAGATCAAAAAATAGATAAAGCAAATTATAATAAATAGATAAAGCAATCCTTTGGAAAAAGAAAATGAAGGGTTTACTTTACCCAACTTTAAATTGTACTATTAAGCAGTAATCATTAAAACAGCATGATATGGAATGAAAGACATTCATATCAATGGAATAGAGTTGAATATTCAAGACAGATCTACAGGTATATAATCAATTAATCTTTAATAATGTGATGATAAATACAACTTGCAGCACAAAAAAATTCTTCAAGAGGTAGTTTTGAAAAATGTGGTCTCAAATCTCTCTATCACCATACACAAAGGTTAATCAAATTAGATTAAAGAGCTTAATATAAGAACTGAAATCAAAAGACACATACAGAAAAATGTTGGAAGAAAACTTCATGAAATTGAGACTAAGAGCATCTTCAAAGAAGAAACACTACTAGCCGAGGAAGAGAAAGCAAAGATAAACAGATGGACTACATTAAATTTAGAAGATTCTGCACTTAAAAGAAATTAGGACTTAGGATACAAAGACTGTCATTGGAATGAAAGAAACTATCCACCCATGACCCCTATTATAAGGGGTTAATAACAAAGGCACATGGATAACTTAGCAAGGAAAAATATCTAAACCCATCAAAAAATGGAAAGAACTTAAAATACATTTCATTATAAAGTGAAGATGGTCAAAATTACATGAAAAAATGCTCTTCATTATTTATCAGATATTCTAATTAAAATAACAATGAGATATCTCACACACAGAGTATGTCACACGTCAAAAAACAAAATTAAATAAGCAAAAACAAATAAAAACCAGTGCTACTGTTAATGAAGTGAGAAAGGACCAGAGAGATGGCATGGAGGTAAGGCATTTGCTTTGCATACAGAAGGACCCCGGCATCCCATATGGTCTTCCGAGCTTGCCAAGAGCGATTTTTGAGCATAGAGCCAGGAGTAACCCTTGACCTCTGCCGGGTGTGACCCAAAAACTTAAAAAAAAAAAAAAAAGAAGAAGAAGAAAGGGCTCTCGGACTCTCGTTCACTGCTGGTGCAGACTTTTTGAAACCAATATGGGTAGTTATTAAAAAAAGTAAAAACTGAGTTTCCATATGATCCAGAAATACCATGTCTAGAGTTATACAGTAGGAAACAAGAATACAATACAGAAAATTCCTCTATATTCCTTGTTTATTGAAGCAATATATACCATAGCCAGAATATGAAAACAACCCAATTGCGTAAAACAGATGAGTAGATAAATAAACAGTAGTAAATCTACACAATAGAATGCTACACAGCTGTTAGCAAAAATGAGTCATAGAACTTGCATTTATATGGGAGGGTATAGAAAGTATTATGTTAAGTGAAATGACAAATATGGAGAGGAATTGTCAAAGAATAATCTTACACATTTTGGGATATAGATATATATGTAGATATACAGGTAATGATAGTATGCTTTTTATATCCAGAGACAATATATGTGAAGGTTAGGAGGACCAGTCATGGTAGGAAGCTTGCCATAAATAATGGAGCAGTGTAGTTAGGGTAGATAAGGGACTACTAAGACTATTACAGTTGGAATAGATAAAGCTAGACAAAAACTGGGTCCTGATCACAGATAAAGTGATAGGCATAGTACCCCTTCATTAACAAGAGTGCAATCACATACTTTAGGCACCCCACTATTTGATATTATGCCATGGAAATAGGGTAGCTTCTTCTAAGCATTGAGGATCCCTAGTGGATCACAACAAAGATAATCAACCATCTAATCAGATGGTTCAATACTCTAGCCCTATGATGCAAGGCACTACAGTACAGATCTATCTTTTCCACTAGGTCACAGGCAACATGCAATGTCAAGATTGTGATTAAAATCAGGGTCTCACATGCACAAGAAATGCACTTCAGATATTTGCATTATCTCCCCAGCACCATTAGTTCAATTTTTTTTTATCAGAATCAGAGTACTGTATTTTCCTGAATATAAACCATGAAAAACTTCTTAAAAGTCTGGGGTCATCTTATGTTGGTATACAGCATGCTGAAACTTACTCTAGCTTCAGGGATGAGTGAGTCACCCGCCTCTTACCACCGCACCCCTGCAGCTGCCAAGAGTCATCACTCAGTCCTCTACTTGCCTGAATAACTTTTCATGGTACACAGAAGAGTTGAGTTGCCAAGCACTACATCCCATCTAGCCGCCGGGTGTCATCACTGGTATGCGGCTTTCCTGTGCTCAAATCCTATACTTTAACAGGAATAGTAGGGGGTCTTCTTATACACCAAAAAAATACTATATCTATGAACACCTGAATTTTCAAATGATCCCTGAATCAGTTTTCACCATCACAATGACTTTTAAATTAGTAAGTTAAAGATAATTTTTGATATAATTTAGTTATTTATTGTTCTCATATTTATCAATTTTTCAAAAGAAAGATATGCTTCATTTATCTCTAGTTTTCATAAGACATTAAAAGACAATAGGAAAGAGAAAAATAATCCTAAACAAATGGTGTTTTATACAGGATTATGTACAAAGATGTATAATAAGGAGAACACCAACAGAAGAACAGTAAGAGATTCATAAATTGAGATTCATTCAAATGACTTACAAATGGAGAAATTTATCTTAATAATAACTTGAATAAATAACTTAACATTGAATAAATTCAGAAATAATGTCGCTATAATAAATAATATATTATAAATAATGTCGCTATGATTATATTTATCATGTCACCTATGATAAAGGAGGGCTTTTCTAAAGTAAGACTGAAGCAATGTCTTATTTATTTTTTGTTGAGTAGAGATTTGTTACTGTTTTATCATTATATGTAGTAAATAGGCCTAAATGTACTTCATTTTATAAACTGCTGCTAAAAATCCTAAGAAATTTAGTTTTATATGTAATCTTATTAAATCTAGAGCTACATAATGCTTAAGAAAAATCAAACGTGCTATTTGTTACTTAAATTTTATTGAATAGGAATCCATTTGGCTTTCATATATAAGTAACAAAGAACCAGGAACAAAGAAACCTTTTTGTGTTTATTTCAGGAATGATTTCTTGCATGCCTCTGAGGCTAAAGTAATAAATTTCAATATCAAGTTCTGAAACTATGTTACAGAGACTGGTTAAAAATGTTCAAATAGAAAATGTACTCTTGTGGGAAGAAACAGAAATATTGATAATTATTCTTTTAAATATAAAAGAAGGTATTCTCAAATGTGAAGCAATAAACCAAAAGTAATATAAAATAGAAAAAATGTATGTTGCAGAAACAAAGTTACATATATAAAAAAGCAAAATAGATATTCAGAAAAATGAAGATATGGTAGAAAAAGATAGGATTATTGAAATAAACTATGGTGAAATAAAGTAAAATACTCAAGAGTCGGTGACAATAAAAACTGGGGACAATAAATTATGGAAAAATCATATTTTCAATTTACAATAATCTATATATAAAATAAAAAGATATATATTTTCTAAGTGTTATTCAGAATATGATCTTGTTATAATTGATTTTTAAAAATACAAATAATTATTTGAATCTTTGTAAAACTACAGATTATTTGACTGATTTGTAGAAATAAAAAATTCTAATTAAGAAATACTATTTTGGTATCTACTTTTATTTTATCAAACTCAGTGAAATGTGTTTTGATAAATATTGATTTACTGTATTTACCAGGTTATGAAATAATAATCATCAATTCTTATAGTTTAGATATAAATTCATGTTTAAATAATTACTTTTATAAAATAGCTGATTCTCCACTTCTTTCTGATGGAACTCAAAATGTTTAGAATTGGAAAATTTAGTAGTCATATGTAGTCATAGAGATATATTCTAGTTTCCTTGTGCTATCTATAAAATCATAATTTAATTTATACAATAATTTAATTTATACAATATATTAAATTAGCAAATATAATTATGATAAGTTAGCATTTTTAGAGGAATTGGAATTATCAAACAACTTTGTATCACCTTAAATAACTTTACTTAGACCACTTTTACATTCATAAACAAAATGTATTCCACATAGTTTAGAAATTCATTTTGATGAATAAATGGTTGAGGCTGTTTTATGGTAACTTTGAGGATAATGTAAATCAAAGTTTAGAAATTTATATATGTTATGTTTCACAGAAAAGATATGAGTAAATTACTTTTGTTTAAGACTACATCAAAATGACTTTGCAATGCTTAGGTAAGCCAAAATATTCTTTGGGGCTGATAAAAGAAATAAGAATCTTTTTATTTACAAAATGATGATTAAATGATAAAAATAAATGATTGTTAAAGTTTAGTATATTCGAGAGGGCATCAATAAGACTCATAAGATACAGAATGTCGAAGGAAATCAAAGTAAAAGATAGTAAGAAACAAGGAACACAGGAAGTACTTTGATACAGAAGCAACTTGTAAACAACCAGTGCAAACTTCTTTATTGTTCGAATATTTAAGCCAAAGATTAAATTATATTTAATTTTAATTTTATTCTATGCTCTACAAATATTTTTCTTCTGTAGAATAGCAAACATAAATTTAATAAAAATTGACAAATTGTAACAGGAAAAACTACAAATGATATTGATGCATTTATCAATTCAATCAAAACAGAGGTGTGTGAAATATGACATGAAACATAATGTACCTGGGAGAAATTTGTTTTCTAAGAAACTGTATGTAAGGTGAAAGCAGTCATATGTTTCTCTATAGCATGATGTTATAAAAGAGCAAAAGATACTATCTTCAGACGTTGGTGAAATAAAAAAAAATGCAGTATTTGAATTAATTGATGCAATGAGTTTACCAATAAAATTATAGTATTTATTTATTTATTTAATATGTACTTATTTTGGGACTTTGGGCCAACACAGTGGTACTCAGTGATTATTAATGGCTCTAGGGATCACTCTTGAAGGGTTCAGGGAATCGAATCTTGGCCATCCTTGTGAAGGCAAGTGTTGTATCTGCTATACTATTATTCTGGCCCTAAAATTATAGCATTTAAACAAACTAAATAAAAATCTGAAATATTTCTATTTAAGTCTTATTAATTTAATGCTCATCTTAATTTTTTGATAAAATATTATCTAAATTTTCTCTAGTTTATTAACTAGCTTATTATTACTTTTATTTAGTTTCTTATCTGGTTTTATAATACCACATTATACATGATATTCATTAATATATACTAACAAATTGGTATACATATATAGCAAACCATTTTGAAATTTGATGGAAAAACATATACTAAAGTATAAGAATATAAAATTTCAAAAGTAGAAATTTATGCAAAAATAAAAAGCAAGTAAAACACACATAAAAAAAGAGAAAGAGTATGATCCTATTAGTGATTATTTTAGGATTTGTCCAAAATTTAATTTAAATAAGCTAGGAAATGAAATTTTATTGCATCTGATTTTTTTCAAGGGAAAAATATAGCTAAAATGTATTAGATATTTGTTATATATAAGCAACAACTTATAGGAAGAAATCTCACATTCCTGTTACATTATTACATTCCTATTTCATTATTCCTCCCAATTAAAATAGAATGCTACTTTTGAAAAGAAAATAATAGAAACTTGAGAGATAATACCAGTGTTAAGTGTCTGCCTTGCACATGATTAATCTTAATTAATTGTAGTACTATATTATTAGCATTATTTTCTGAGCACTACTAAGAGTGCTCCAGAGCACAGAAATAAGCTCTAAGGACAAATGTCATCAAAGAACAAGATTAGTTAAAATAAAAAGGAAGTTTACACACAAATGTTTTGTTAAATGCAAAGAATTTTTTCTTTTCAGCAGATTGAATTTCTGAGGCATTATTAATGCATTGATTGTGTTTTCACTGACTTCTATATATTCTCATATATAAAATTGTTATTGGTAAAATAAAAATAATATTTCTTTCAGAAATACCTTAGTGTTTAATTTTTTATAAATACAAATCTAGAGAGACTATTATGCATATTATAAAACTGTAAGTGTTATAATTAAGGATATTTTAATTTCAGGATAATGATTTATCATTTACCTGGAAACTACTATTCCTTAATTTTTCTAGAAATGCTTACAGCTATCACATTCAATGAGGTATTGTGTAATTTATTAGAATGGAACTACTGTATGTCTTATAAATATTTCTTCAAAAGTCTGATTTCCAATGAAATACATTAGTAGTTGTTATTATCTTATTGAATAATATGACAAAACCAAAATTTGACAATATATAGGCCACAATGTTCTCACTTTTATTCTGCAAGAGTAATAAAATCATTAACACACACACAGACTTCAGTTTTTGTTATGAGTCTGGATAATAAACAGGGTAGGGGGAAATACCCAGGTATATCAGGGATTACTACTAGTTCTGGATTCAGGAATCACTACAAGCAGACTTATGGGACCAGATGGGATCAAATCTGTGTTGCCTATATAAAAATAAATGTTGCCTATATGTTGCCTATATAAAAATAAAATATCTTACTCACTGTACTATTGCTCAAACCCTGTATAATAAACATTTTTATTGTACATTAAATCCTATATAAATACACATACCCACACATTACTACTGCTACTTATATAATAACACTATAACTTACTACTGTTGCCACAACACTGCCACTACTACATGGGAAAAATGAAATAACACAGTTAGGCAAAGGCTGGAAAAAATTTAGAATGTACAGTTAAACTTCTAATTTAATGGAAAATAAGACAGATTGAATATATTTATAGAAATCATTCAGTTAATAATATAAATTAATCAATGCTAATAAATTAATGGATTCAGAAGTGGATCAATATTATGTAAAGATTGCAGCTATTAGAAAAAATGAAAACTAGTGCTGGAATTCTGCAGTAAATATAATAATTTGCATGTAATTTCGAAGAAATTTTAGTAGATACCTTAACATTTTAGTTCTCTCCTCATTAATCACTTGCCAAACTCATAAAATGATGACTTTGACAAATCTATCGTATATTAAGAGGAATGATCAGTTAAAATAATTACTTTTTAAAAATATTTATTAGTAATAGGTATATGTTACTCATGATCTTGAGTCTTAATATAAAACAAGGAACTACTCTGTAGTTTTCATGGATTTGCCTAACAATTATATAAAAACACTTATATTTACTTTTATGAAATGCAAATGAACATAAAAAAGATTGGATACAATCATAATTTCTCTACTTGAGGTATTTAAGGAGACACAATAGGATTAGAAACTGAACAGTTGTGGAGAGCAAGATGAGAATTTTCAAAGTGAAATTAAAAAATATTAACCTTTAACATTGTTAATGTAGTCTCATTCAATCTTTTAACAGCATTGTTTAATTAACATTGGTATATTTTCCTTTAGATACATTGTTCATAGTGGCATATATGTAAGATACATTTTTACTAGTGAAATTTAGCTTGGACATATTATCTAAAGTATAATTTACAAAATAGCATTGCTAGCAATATTTAAGAGGAAATGGACATTATTAATAATTTTTCTAGCTTATTGCAATAGATTTTATAGATGCAACTCAAAAATCTATTATTGATAATATTTATGAGTGACCTAAATTGACTTATGTTGACTTAAAAAAAACTACATGTATTCTGGATATATTACCTCCTTTAAATTTATATTTCAGTACTAGATTCCCAGTATAATGTAAGCTATCATTAAAGTGATATTTTAATATGTTTAGAAATAAAAATACTGGGGCAAGAGAGTAGCATTGACTTAAGGAATTTGCCTTGCATGCAGAAGGACAGTGGTTCAAATCCCAGCATCCCATATGGTCCCCCGAGTCTGCCAGGAGCAATTTCTGAGCACAGAGCCAGGAATAATCCCTAAGTGCTGCCGGGTGTGACCCAAAAACAAACAAACAAAAAAAGAAATAAAAATACTATAATATTAAGTATATTATTATAGTGATTATAATATATTCAGATAATATATAGTGTGATATATTTCACTAAATATATTTCATTGAAATGAAATTATATGTTGAGCATACTGTATCTGACTGGTCAATGTGATATTCAGGAACCATCTGCATTTTGTAGAGTTGAATATTATTAAATTTCATATGGTTAAACTAGTTTACTTATTTTGAATTCGCTTAGCATCTACTTACATTCAAGTAATGAATAGTATTAGAATATATTGCAAATTTCTGCTACTAAAATGTATACCTGAATGTATTATATATTTGATTTTGGGTAAATATGTAAAAACAATGGGTGTGTCTATCAAGCTAAAGCTATTGATTCTTTCAGCATGTTTTCATCTAAGTTTAACAGATATTGCCAAATAACACCAGTAGTAATGCCAATAATAGTTCTACAAATTTATCCTCCTATCTGCAATGTATAAGATTTCTCAATTGCTGCACAGTCTTGGTCACATTTTCTGTCAGCGTTTTAATGTTAGTCTTTCTTATAGTGCAACAGATATCTTCTTGTACATCTAAATTACTTTGCCCTTTGACTATTAAAATTAACCACCTCTTAATGTTTAATTTTAATGTCCTTTTAAATGAAGTAGCTCTTCTTCAGATGATACCTAGAGTAAATGGCTGTGAAGATGAAACATACAAACATCTAGCTCCATTATTTAAAATTTAGGTTTTATTTAAACTTCATTTAAAATTCTCAGAGGGATATTCTAGCTCCAGTTTTCTCTGGGAGATGGCCTAATTTCTATATTGCAATTTGTTCCTAATTTAATTTCAAGCTCTGACTACCCCTGATTCTCTCTTCTTGCTTTTGTCTTTTGAGTATTTCTCAATATATCATCACCAGAAGAGTTTAATCTGAGATTCACTTTTCAGGGAATTCTAACAATTTGTGACCTAAATTATTATTTAAAGCTGTTTAATTTATATTCTTCTTTCAAATTTTTGAATAGAATTACTTATTGGTTAGTTATCAATAAAGAACACAGGGCTCCGGAGAGATAGTGCCGATGTAGGGCATTTGCTTTGCATGCAGAAGGACGGTGGTTCGTATCCCGGCATCCCATATGATTCTCTGACCCTGAGAGAAGCGATTTCTGAGAGTAGAGCCAGGAGAAGCCCTCTGAGCACAAAAGCCAAAAGAAAAAAAAATGAGAGAGAACACATTATTGATTTTAATGAAGTATTTATAGTACCTAGAAAATCATAGGGGAGTAATTATTCTAGTGATCATAAGTGGTAAAGATGTGCAGAATTTGTATGTAGAAATGTGCTGGTAAAGCTGTATATCAGCATTTTTAAGGCAATTTGATAGTAAAACGTAAGCACTTTTTAATTAGGTCAATGATTCTGGTTGAAGTGATTTGGAAAAAATCAATGAAATACAGGTGTTTATTTAAGAAACACCTTTATTTATGAACTTTTAAAAATATTTTTATTCTATAATTACTGAACAGAGAAAAGCTAAACATCTGCTTGCAAAGAGTGTTAGGGAATAAAAAAGCAGATACATTTGTTTTCGTTATCTGGAAAATTTAGTGGAGCAAGATCACACCTAGATTGATAAGAATGAGTTTCAAATAAGGGATAACAGAATACTAAGTCAATAAATTTAGTTACTGAGAAAACCCAGATCACACTGGGTTAGACTAATATTATTTCATTTTTCTAATATCATATTCATCCAGTCTTCAAGCTAACACAGAAGCTTTGTCCTTGTCAGATAATTTATCTACTCCCTAAATTCTGTTGAAAGACAATTTTAAAGATAATACCATTATGAAAAAACTTTTGGGGATTTTTCTTTCTTTACCACACCAGATGACATTCAGGGGTTGCTCCTGGCTTTGTGCTCTGAAATCGCTCCTAGCTTAGGGGTTCATATAGGATGCCCGAAATCAAACCCTTGTCAGTCCTGTATCAGCTGCATGCAAGGCAAATTCCCTACCTCTGTGCTATCACTTCGGTTCCAGTTTGGGAATTTTTTTTTTTTTGGTTTTTGGGCCACACCCGGTGATGCTCAGGGGTTACTCCTGGTTATTCGCTCAGAAGTCGCTCTTGGCAGGCACGGGGGACCATATGGGGAACCAGGGGATCGAACTGCGATCCCTCCTAGGTTAGCGCAGGCACTTTACCTCCAGCACAACCGCTTGATCCCCTGGGGATTTTTTTAATGGACGAAAAACAGGTCATAAAACAGTTTTTATGACTCTGTTGAAACAGTCAACATGTTACTGGAGGAATCAAAGGAGTATGCATGGAACTAAGGTACAAAACCAAGACAAGTCTAAGAGAAAGTTAAATCACAGTATATCAGTATTGAAATACTCCCCTGTGACCCATGACTTAACATATTTGCAATATTCTTAGAAAATAGCTCGGCCGTTTCGGGCTTGGGCCTCTGGCAGACCTCCGTATGTGCCGGGGCCCTCTTAGCCCACTCAGGGTAGAGGGGTAGGGACCGGGTCCCCCTGCCCCCCCCTTTCTCTTTCCTCCAGGTCTCCTGGCGGGATCCTTAGAGGAGCTTATGGGGCACTCTGGATTTTCTCCACTTCCAGTCCGGCTCCTTCCTTCCTGGGAGCAGGAGTCTAGGCTAGCAAATGTCTTCTCAGATCTCCGTATTTGTCAGAGTCCTTTTTACAGTTGTAGAAGCTTAAGGGGGGGGGGGTGACAGATAGCTGTTCAAGTGTACTCAGGCTGTCACTGGCAATTTCATACCAGTCTACATGTCCCAAACCACTAGCCCCCACGCGATCATATACCCCTCCAAACATCAGTACCCCACATTTACATTTATTAAGTTCAGCACCAAATGATTCCAATCATAGACCAACTTGGATCTAACAATCTCAAAACTATTTCAAAGGACATAAAATGGACACATACGTCTTATGAATATTTTATGAGTATTTACTTTAATAGCTATAACTCTCCATATCTTCTTCTATGATGATATCTTTTCCACTTTCATCTTGTCTTTTCTTTATGAACTGTTTAATTAGGACAGTTGGTGGTAGTGTCCCTCAGTTTAGTGCTTATGAGTGAACTATGTCATTGGGATTGTTCTCATTCCTATGGCCTCCATATACACCAACAATGCTATATGTCATTGATCTTTGTTTGCACAGGCACACTAAAATGGGAAACTAGTATACATACAGATCAGTTCTTATCTAATAGAGGTAGGAACACACCGATCCTAGTGCAATGGGACCTTATACCCTGGGCATTGATATAATGACCTGGCACAGGCCTCAGAAGAATGGGCATCCTCCATTCACGCTGGAACCAGGCAATCTATCTATGAAACATCCAAGGTTTTTTACAGCAACATCTGGAAGCAGTCCTCTACCAGGGAAGACACTACCAAGGCTCTGACATCGACCTCCTCAAAAGAGACTTCCGTTAACTCTGAGATGACTTGACAACAACAATGACCTGCTCTACAGGACAAGATCCTCTCTATTACACCGGAAGTGTGAGGTGAAACGAGAGGATGCCCTGCACCATCCTGAGTACTATATGAGATATGCAGATTC
>PVKC010005039.1:0-34179 GCA_004027635.1 Crocidura indochinensis | reverse complement strand
GAGATTTTTTTTTTTTGTTTTTTTTTTTGTTTTTGGGCCACACCCAGTGACGCTCAGGGATTATTCCTGGCTATGCGCTCAGAAGTCGCTCCTGGCTTGGGACTCTGGGGCGCTGGCAAGGCAGACACCTTACCTCTAGCACCACCATGAGGGCCCCTGATCTGAGATTTTTGCCTATGCTCTGCTTGCCAATGCTTCTTATGTTGCCAGATTTCAAATGGGCAGGGCATAAGCTGAAGAGCCACATCACAGCCACTGCCCAGAATGCTCCTTAGGAGTGTACCTGCCTCAGGGCTGATCTAATCGTCTGCTAAGAATAAGAACCAGAGTACTGGTTCCAGCCTCAGTCCTCAGAGAGTTCAGAATTTCCTTAAGAACCTCTCGCCTGGACTGAAATCCAGGATGGCATTATTACTCTGATCAGCAATGTTCAGAGAGGCCTGCCAGCAGCTCTGACCACTGCTACACTGTCTGCTTTCTTGTCCTCTGATTTCAGAGTTTTAAGAAATGGGTCATTATCCTTATTCGGATGGTTGAGTGATGCATGACTAGCCTTTTCCCTTCCTTCCAGAGTTATATTTCACCCACCAAGGTTGCAACCCTGCAGTGCCATTTCTACCTTGGCGAAGATGCTCTCTCTGACCCGCTCTGATCTCCTGTTGTTCATTGTAGTTTCCAGGTGGTTTCTGTGCAGATTAAACCAAGTTCTTGTGTAGATTTGCTGGAGAAAAAAAAAGTTCTCCCCATGTGCTCATCTTGTCCTATATCCTTAATATTTTCTCCTGGTATCAGTTATAGGCAGAAATACAGTGCTATTCTAATCCCTTCATTTCGTCTTTCTACATTCTCTTTATATGTGCTTCCTACTTCCCATGAATGACGAAGTCCTTTTCATTCAAGAGAAATTCTATTTAATTTCCTTGTAATGAAAGTATCCAAGATGTAAATGACAGTTAATAGAAAAGAACACAATTCCTTTTCAAAGAAGGGCCCTTACCTTTTTAGAGAGAGTATATGTATTTGGGAGAGAGTGGGCCTTGGCTACACTTAGCAGGGCTCAGTGGCTACTTCAGGTTCTGTGTTCAGGAGTGATCCTGTGGTGGTGCCCAAGGGTCCTTGTGTGGTAATCAGGATCAAGCAAGGGTCAGCAATTTGCAGTGGCAAGCAACTTAACTCCTGCATTCTCTAGGAGTCCTTATCATTCTTTTGGATTTGGGCCACACTTGTTCGTATTGAGGACTGACTCCTGGCTCTGCTGCACTCAGGTGGTGCTCTGGGGATCATTTAACAGGTATTGTACCTAGGTGGGCCGCATATAAGGCAAGTGCCCTATGTGCTCTATAAGTTGCTCTGGCCCCCTAACAAAAGTATACATCCTGAAGATCATGGGATATTCTGAGTGGCAGATTACAAGAAGTGAAAATCTCAAACAGGAACTGCAGCTCTCTACCTACTACCAGAAGACTTATCTATCTCTTCCTCCCCCTTACCATTTCAAGGCAGAATAGACCAGGATAAGGGAAATGAAAGACAAAGATGCTGAGCTATATGAATACTGATTATGTTGCCCAAATATATATATACATATATATAATTTAAAACTATTTCATACATTTCCTTTCCCTCTGAGAAGTTATGATGGGGGTCAGACTCATGCTTGAACACTTAGTTGTTGCAATTGCACACCAGGCTATGTTATTGGCAAAAATGCTCCCTGGGGTGACACCTGGCTACAGACAGCCAGAAATCGTTTGCTGTGCTGTAGATCTCCCAGCAGAGCTGCAGGATCTTGTTCTATGTGACAGTACCAAGCATTGAAATGATGTGAAGTATTTCCCCCACTGAGACATTCTCCCTATACCCCTACGCTTGTTTAGGGGAAAAATGTCAGTTGAGTTCTGTCATTACATTCTCAGAGCTTTATTTCTAGTAGTGCTGTTGCGTAGTTAAATAAGTTACCTGTGCTCGTTTTTCCATATCCTGGCAAGTGCCTAGTTGTTTTTCCATTGCAACTCTGATTTGCCTTGCTTCATATTCTAATTGCCTCCTGGTCATATCTGTTTGCAACGAAAACTAAAACCAGAAATGTGTTAATATCTGGTGCTATGTGCTTATTAATAAAGGCTAAAGAACAAATACTAATAAAAAATGAACAGTTATGTAAATATGAAAAACATTGTATATGAGAAAATTATTTTTCACTTGAATGTACTCTAAAGCTTGATTATACATGGCCTATCTCAATCTTGATTGATGATAGGGACATTGATGTAAATGCATAGTTGAAATAATTGGGTCACACCTGGCAGTGCTCAGGGGTTACTCCTGGCTCCATGCTCAGAAATTGCTCCTGGCAGGCATGGGGGACCATATGGGACACTGGGATTCGAACCAATGACCTTTTGCATGAAAAGCAAACGCCTTACCTCCATGCTGTCTCCCGGGCCCCAGTTGAAATAATTTTATTGATCCACAGCCAATAAAACAAATAGCTTAAATTAAATTAAAACTACTTCATTTAAAACAGCTGATCAGTTAAGGTGACTATTTTCAGCTTCTTTAGTTTTTACCAATGAAGAGTCATACTTTTAATTATTAAAGCTAGAATGTTAATATAGGCAAAATAAAAGTGAACTCACCCAACTTTCTTAAAATTATACCTCAACTTACAGTAAGGATTTCTCCATTTTAGCAGACTAAACAGAAAATATCTCCATTTGTAAAATAAAAACTCAAGATGAGAAAACACCATTTTTATATAAAATAGACAATTATAATTGGACAAGGACAAGGTCAACACATTTGGGGTAAAAATTTAAGAGAAGCAGAGTTGAAACAGATAAAAAATAAGTATTTATTTTCAGTGTTAACTTGCTGAGATCAACTCTTTATTTACTTATTAATTTTAGGACCCTGGAACAGTACTCAAGAGCTGCAGTACCCCCTGGTGACTCTCTAACTCTGGACTGGCAGTACAGGGGCCCTATCCCTGGATGTGGTACTGCTGAGGCATACAGTGCCAGAGACTGCCTAGGCCATCCGGGGAGGAGGGGCCTCCAGGATCATATGAAGTCTGGGGACTTGCAGGGATGTATCTGGTGACATATATATATATATATATATATATATATATATGGTTTTTTGGGAGGGTCACACTCAGCGGCTCTCAGGGGTTATTCCTGGCAGGCACAGGGGACCATATGGGATGCTGGGATTCGAATCACTGTTCGTCCTGAATCAGCTGTGTGCAAGGCAAACGCCCTACCACTGTGCTATCTCTCCAGTCCCATATATTAAGGTTTTAGTTAAGATTCTAAGCACTTTGATAACTGCTAAACATGCAAAAGGGAAAAAAGAACACGATAGTGAACCATAAGCCCAAAGAGGTGATATTGTTACTGCTGGAGAGATAGCGTGGGAGAAGGGAGGGTGCTACCCTGGCAAGTGGCCAACCAACCATCAGTTCATCAATAACCACCACCAGCCTCTCTGAGCACCACCAGGGGTCACTCCTGAGCAGAAGTAAAAATAGCATCTGAGTACAGCAGATGTGACCCATAGATACAAAACCAAACCAAACCACCAAACAAAAAAGACAAAAACAGTATCAACTGATAGAATTCTTTTAGTACAGTTTAAAAAGATGGTGATAAACATTCCTACAATGTTTGGTAATTTAATGAATGAAATATAGCTACTTAGTTAAATCCTGAGTCCTTTAAAATACAAACTTAATATACTAAATAAGGTTCAAGAAAAATATTTGAGAGTAATAAAGTTTCATCATCTTTATGAAAAAGTCACTGCTATATTCAGAATGGAAGTTGGATAAACATGTTAGAGTTCTTAAAAAACTACAAATGCAGCTATCCTTTATTTTTAATGGATAACCTAACTACACTTAAAAAAAGCAACGACTACAGTCTAAGATAAATTGGATTGCCAAGTTACTTACATTTTCAGTTAAAGGAAGACTATCTATTCTTTTTGTGAGATTCTGAAGTTGAGCATAATACCAGTCTTTTTCCTTTTCTTCTTTGTCAAGATCAGCAAGAAGGAGCGATCTGTTTTTAAAAAAAGGTAAACTTTCACAATGCTGACATTACATAGTAGCAATCTTTTTGAGCTGTTGTAAAGCTCCCTATTTATACTTTAATAATATTGACTAAAATACTGATGTTGGGCGCTTAAAGATATGAAGAATAATACGCTGGATTAAATCTAAAAAATTTAAATTCTAAGTTAAAAATTTTTCGTTGAAAGAAAATGCATTCAAACTGGAATATACACATTTCAACCGGAGGCTCTCTACACTTATTTCCAGACTAATGTATATTCACAGAATATGATAATGGTTTGCAGAAAAAAGTACAGCTACAAAAATTCCAATATACTGATAGCATGTATAATAGAGGAGAAAAGTGGGTTGGAGGGGGACCAGGGAGATATATTAAGTAAGAAAACATTAGGGCAATGGTGGAGGGGAAAGTGCGTGCCATAGAGGCAAGCTGGGGGCCACTGACACTGGTGAAAGGATGGCTGTGGAACAATGCATGCGTGAAACTAAATCATGAATAACTTTGTAATTCAGGATGACTGAAAATAAAAATTATTCTGCCCCTCTCCCTCTGACTCATTTCACTTGATGAGCAGGATACTCTCCAATATATCCATGTAAAAGCAAATTTCATGACTGCATTTTTCCTAAAGGCTGTATAGTATTCCATTGTATAGATTTACCATAGTTTATCCTCTCATTTGCAGGATCTATAAATATACACACAGTATAATAATAAGAATACCCAAAGACAACAGAAAAAATAGACAAGAGAACTGGTCTATGGTAGGAAGCTTGCCACAAAAAAACGTGTGGTGGTGGTGGTGATGGTGGTGGTGGTGGAGGGTGCCATTACGACATGGAAGGGTCCACTGTGACATTGAGAGCTAGAAATCATCACTCTGGACAAGGACTGGAGAGATCAAGTGTTATGCATGATACCTTTTCAGTAACAGCCATTGCAAATCACAGTGCCTAAAAGGAAAAAAGGAGGAATAAAAGAGAGACAAGTAACTGCCATAGAGGCAGGCTGGAGTGGGGGCAGTGGGGAAACTGGGGACACTGGTAGTAGGAACTATGCACTGGTGTAGGATAGGAATTGAAACATTATATACTGAAACTCAATAAAAATCATTTTTAAATTCCTAGAAATAATATTTTTGAGACACAGTCTTTATTAAAAGGAAAATAAAAAACAATGACTTTGGAGAAGCCATTCCCTCTCAGAGCCTGCTTCTACACCTGGACATGGACAAGTGGGTGGCACAAGATCACCAAACCCCTTCCTCAGGTGCTGGAAAAGACAAGGAATTCTTCTCTAGGGGGTTGCTGGCGCCAGTGCAAACTCCTGTCTGTTCCTCCCTCCTGGGCGACTTCCTTTTAGGAAAGAGAGAGTTCTCCTGGCTGTATGTGGGGGACATCTGTCTAATGGTCTCCTCCCCAGGAAATTGATTTTGCTCAGTCAGTGTCTACTTTTGGTCACAAGTACTACAGATCATCAGGTACTGGCAGTTAAAAAAATTCCCCTTTTAAAGAAATGTCAGGTGTCTCATAAACAATCCTTACTATTCTATAATTTTGTATTTGCTATAGGCAACAATCACAAATTAAATACCCTTACTCATAACTTTATTTCACACACATGCAAGCAAAATAAATTTCTGGGGCACATCAACAAAGTCTGGGTCCTCTTGGGGTATCTACGGCTGAATAGGTAGGAGTCCGGGAAAAGTCCAAGGGTGAGGTGCTCCAGGACAGCTCCATTCAAGCTGTGCTCCTAAGCCCTGGTTCACCTCTTTGGCCCCACCCGCTCTCACTTATGCTTCTACCACCTTCACCAGTCAAAGTTCAGTCAACCGGTGAGGGGTGGGAGGGATTGGGTCATGTGCAAGGATGCAGGACTAACTGGGACTGCTGCATGCAAGGCAAGTGCCTTAATCTTGGTTCTCTCTGTCTCTCTGTCTAGCCTTTGTATCAAGTTCTCTCTCTCTCTCTCTCTCTCTCTCTCTCTCTCTCTCTCTCTCTCTCTCTCTCTCTCTCTCTCCTCTCTCTCTCTCTCTCTCTCTCCTCTCTCTCTCTCTCTCTCTCTCCTCTCTCTCTCTCTCTCTCTCTCTCTCTCTCTCTCTCTCTCTCTCTCTCTCTCTCTCTCTCTCTCTCTCTCTCGTGAGCAAGGCAGCTCAAGTGAAAAGCACATGCCTCATTTGTGAGGGGTCCAGAGTTTGACTCTCAGCACTATATGGTTCACTTCTGCAGGGCTGACTGTGGCATTTACTAAAAAACAAACAAAAATTGTATTATCTTTCCAGTGACTTTCTTTATGCATATACTTCTCTACACCAAGATACATGCTACAGGCCTATTTAGCAATTTTTAACAGTCTTTTTAAAAAATGTTTCTGCAGGCTACAGAATAGTCTATCTAAAAATCCCTAATGTCTCCACAAAAATGCTGACTGAAAATGAGCCAACAAGGCCAGCATAGAGTGCAGTAGTCTGACCCACTAGCACCACACAGTCCCCTGAGCACTGACCATGCCTAGGTGCAGTACTGGAAGTCTCCAGCAGCATCAGGCAGCTAAGCACAATGAGCTCTCACATGGCCTGCTAGCCTGGCTGGCCGAGAATTGCAGGGGAGACCCTTAGGATTACTGAGCACTACTTGGGGCTTCCCCCAAAGATCAGAGAAACTGAATAGGTATTTTTCCAGAAAGACATATAGGTCCTCAACACCACCAGTTATCATAGAGATATGAATCGAAGCTGCAATAAAATATAACCTCTCATCTGTTAAAATGTGTTGGCCAGGATGTGGGGTAAAGGGAATCTTGGTGTCCTATTGGTAGGACTGTTACTGCCAGAGTCACACAAAGAATGGTGGGGAGAAGCCTCAAAAAATAACAGGGAACAAGTGGTATTGATAGGTAGTATGGGAGCTTGATTTCTTTTTAGGAGTGTCCATATTTTTTTTTTCCAAAAAACCATTTTTCCCCCAAAAAAGCATTCCCACCAGAAGTGAATGAGAGTTCCTTTTTCCCGCAGCTGTACCAGCACTAGTTGTTCTTGTTCTTTGTGGTATGTGCCAGTCTCTGCGGTGGGAGATGATATATCATTGTTGCTTTAATTTGCATCTTCTAGATGATTAGTGATGTGGAACATTTTTTCATGTGCCTTTTGGCCAGAACAGAAGTTTCTGTTCATCTCTTTTCCACAAATTTTCTGGATATATACTCTAGGGGCATATTTTTCCTGCAAAGTGCAGAAAAGGCATCTGCATTCCTATGTTCATTGCAATATTATCCATAATAGCCAGAATATGGAAACAAACCAAGTGCCTGAGAACAGATGAACAAATAAAGAAAGTGTGGTACATCTATACAATGGAATACTACACAGCTGTTAGGAAAAATAAAGAAATAGAATTTGCTTATACATGGACAGATATGAAGGGTATTTTGCTGAGTGAAATGAGTCAGAGGGATAGAAATAGACATAATGATAACTTTTTTTGTGGGATATAAACAACAACAGAATAATATGGTAATAATACCCAGAGATAACAGAAAGGAGGGTAAGGAGGAATGATGGAAGCTTGTCACAAAGAGTGGGGAAGCGCAGTTAGGGCAGAGAAGGGACCACTATGACAATACCAGTTGGAAATGATGACTCTGGACAAGAATTGGCTGCTGAAAGGAGAAAAGTGATATACATGATACCCTTCAGTAACAATATTGCAAACCACAATGTCTAAAATTTAAAAAGAGTAAGAAAAAATAAGAGAGGAGAATGAGAGAGAGGGAGAGTGAGAGAAAGAGAGAAAAAGAGAGAGAGAAAGAGAGAGAGAATGTCTGCCATAAAGATAGGTAAGGAAGAAAATGAGAAGGAAACTGGGCATTGTTGGTGGAAATTGTACACTGGTAAGGGATGTATGAGAGAAGTTCAATCTTGAACAATTTTGGAACTGTGTATCTCACAGTGATTCAATTAAAATTTTTATTTTTTAAAAAAATGTTAACAGGACCCCCCTCCTCCCCATAACCTAGTAACTTCACTTCTGCATCAGATCTAACAAATGTAAACAGAAGCTTGTATTTTGGAGACCAGAAAGGAAGGGAAGGTGTCAGGAAAGCACCTACAGAATGGAGGTGGTTTCTGAGCAGAATCGATCTTGGAGGCATTTATTCTTTTTTGGAAAACAGGCTAAGAATATACTGTTACATCTTTTCAGTCCAGGCTTGATTATTTTCTAGCAATTATCTTGAATAATACAGGGGGAAAAAAAGATGCTGAGTTAATCTAAGACTTAAGGAAGGTCTAAAAGGAACAGAAAAAATGAGAAAATCCCAAGAACCAGAATTATATTAAATCTCTCAGAGACATTGATAATGAAGAATGAATATGAATTTGAGACTAGTTATGCATCAGTCAAGCATGAGTGCAAAATAAAGGTACTGTCACTTGTGCACGGTCTGTTTACTTCCCTGCAAAAAAAGTAAGAAAGAGGACTAAGATAGAGAGGAATCACGTCCATGCTCTCTGCTTGCCCTGCTCTACCCATCTCCTGTCCCCAAACTGGCAGGGCTTTTTCTACACAGAGCATGTAAATGTCTGGAAAGCTGGAATAATCACATGATTACTGAGAGAAGTTTGTGGGTCCCAGCAAACTACTTACTTTTCATGATGAGTGACACTATTTAGTGTCAGAAATAGTTCTAATTTAGTTTATGAAATAAAAGCCCATGTAAACTTGACAGATGAAAAGAAAGTTTTCTTCTGATTCAGATGATTAGACCTACTTTTACAGGTAGACACAACTAAAACCAAAGAAAAAAATAATAAAAAGCCTTTGCCTTGCAGGTGCCATGCTAGTTATTTTCCAAACATTATTAACGACAGGAAAAAAGAATTTATACTTTAGCTGTGAGAATCCAAACTCATTCTACAACGTCAAAGTGTTTTTACACACTGACACTGAAATGTTTTCTTTGTGGCCTCTGTAATAGGCCTTCCATATGGAAACAGTCTTGTCTTATACTATATATAGTGTTATTAAATTTAGCTTAAAAAATTCCATAGATTAAAAACATAATCATGTACTTTAATCAGATATAAACGTTCCAATTTTTTGTATTACTCAATGTACAGAGCTTCAAGAATATAAAATTTGAAAATATAAAGCAGGTAGTTACTTGGAATTCTAATTATATTTTGCCATAAGAATATTTAAATGGCAAAATATAATTAGAATTCCAAGTAACTACCTGCTTTATATTTTCAAATTTTATAGAAATACTTGTTCCATATCTGACACTACTTTAAGCCACATGACACCTAATATCAAACCAATAGCTTCTGGTGTATGCACTATCAATGGCCCCACAAGGTTCAAAAAGTTTTTTTTTTTTTTTTTTTTGGTTTTTGGGTCACACCCGGCAGTGCTCAGGGATTACTCCTGGCTCCATGCTCAGAAATTGCTTCTGGCAGGCACAGGGGACCATACGGGGCACCGGGATTCGAACCGATGACCTTTTGCATGAAAGGCAAACGCCTTACCTCCATGCTATCTCCCTGGCCCCAGGTTCAAAAAGTTTTAACTATATGCAACATCCAATTCTGAATTGGGAAATGCCAACTATTATCAATTATCACTCATCATACATATATCATAATTCTTATATTCCATAGTGACAAGATAAAAAACAAAACTAAAGAAAACAGATCTGCTTCTGAATGAAGAAAAGTTACCTTTCTTTCTCAAGCTCTTCTAAGCAATTGGTGTTCTCTCTACTTCCATTGACAACCCCTCTTCTTGGAAATGAGCCTGTGGGGACAGGACTGCACTCGCCTGAACGGCTTGACACGGAACCTTCCCGGCTCCCAAAGGAACGGAGGGACATTTTGGACCGTAGTTTCACTCCAGGGAAATTGCTGCTATCTAAGTTAAGTTCTAAATAAAACAAAGAAATACTTTTTGAAACAATTACTGTTGATGATCTAAAATATAGCCAGAGCAATTAAATACTCTTAAAATTTTAACTTAAAAATATATTAAATTTTAATATAAAATTAACATGCAAATTAAATTTTAGTATAAAATATTTTTTAAAATGATTTAAAATATTATACCAATTCTGAATAAAATCCTAGATTCATAATTTAGACTCAAATTTTTATATTACAACATAGATGTTTGTGTATATGTCTGTGTGTGTAAAAACATCAAACCTTCTTGAGTGGGATATGAAATTATGACAACTAATTATGTTGCTCAATTATTATCAACAAATTTATGCAAGAAACAGAGGAAATTCTTATTACATATGTTGATGCCCAAAGAAACTGACTCTCTTAAGTAAATTTAAAGGGTTCAGAACCTGAAAGATAAATCCTAAGAGGAAAACAAAAATATACGTCACCTATTAAATGATAACATAGCACAGAAAGGCTGAACTTTCCTTCCAAGGACAGTCTGGGTCAAGGGAAAGGAGGATGTCAGAATTTAAAAAACTCCCTCCTTAGAGTAAAAATTTGGGAACGTAGTGGTAATTTCTGTCTAGATTTATATACAAATACTAGTGCCATTTAAAACCTGAATTTTTTTCCTGTTTTTTGGGTCACACCTGGCAGCGCTCAGGGGTTACTCCTGGGTCTACGCTCAGAAATTGCTCCTGGCAGGCTTGGGGGACCATATGGGATGCTGGGATTTGAACCAAAGTCCTCCTGCATGCAAGGCAAAAGCTCCATGCTATCATTCTGACCCCGTAAAACCTGAAATTTTTAAGCCACAAAACGAGAAAGTCTTTTGAAAATTGAAAACACAACTAATACATGTTAGAAAAAAAAAGCATATCCACTACCCCCCACCCCCCGGAGCTGTGGCTCAAACTCAGGTGTCCTGGAGGGCCTGCACTGAGACATATATTCCACAAAGATGGAGCATTTGCATCTTGAAGGATCAGTCTAGTACTAGTTCTTCTGAAGAAATAGCTTCAGACTGGGGTATATAGCTTACTACAGGCCTATTTAATGATTAATTAATGACAATTGAAAAAAGACAATTAAAAATGTAAAAAAGAGGGGCCGGGTGGTAGCGTTGGAGGTAAGGTGCCTGCCTTGCCTGCGCTAGCCTAGGACGGACCACGGTTTGATCCCCCGGTTTCCCATATGGTCCCCCAAGCCAGGAGTGACTTCTGAGCGCATCACCAGGAGTAACCCCTGAGCATCACCGGGTGTGGCCCAAAAAACCAATAAAAAAAAATGTTAAAAAGAGTTTTAACATTTCAAGGGCTTTTTTTGGGAATCTAAAATAATTTACTCAAAGTTAACTAATATAAATTTAAGACATAGCAAATAAACAGAAACTGCACAAACATCTAAACAAAAAAAAAATTATTCCTGAATATTCACCCCTAATGCTGTAAAACAAAGCTTAAGAAGTATTTTAAAACACTTAAAAATATACCTTTGAGACGCTCTAATAAATCAATCTGTCCAGAAGAAGTCATAGCTTCATCTTCAATACTTCCTTGTAGTTGTTTAAGTACCTCCTATGATAAAAAACACACAAACAACATATTAATATGACAAGTTATAAATAAATTTTTTTTTTTTTTTTTTGGTTTTTGGGCCACACCCGGTGACGCTCAGGGGTTACTCCTGGCTATGCACTCAGAAGTCACTCCTGGCTTGGGGGACCATATGGGGAACCAGGGGATAGAACCGAAGTCCGTTCTAGGCTAGCACAGGCAAGGCAGGCACCTTACCTCCAGCGCCACTGCCTAGCCCCTATAAATAAAATTTTAAAGACAGGACATTAAGTTACTTGGAATTTAGATATGCGGGAGAGGAGTTACTGCATGTCAATCTGAATATATAGCATAGGTTATAAAACACTGCATTAAATATCTATTATTATTATTATTATTTTTGGACCACACCTGGTGGTGCTCAGGGGTTACTCCTGGCTGTCTGCTCAGAAATAGCTCTTGGCAGGCACGGGGGAACATATGGGACACTGGGATTTGAACCAACCACCTTTGGTTCTGGATTGGCTGCTTGCAAGGCAAACGCTGCTGTGCTATCTCTCTGGGCCCCCGCCCCCGTTTTTTTTTTGGGGGGGGGCGCCACACTCATTTGATGCTCAGGCATTACTCCTGGCTAAGCGCTCAGAAATTGCCCCTACCTTGGGGGGACCATATGGGACGCCAGGGGTCAAACTGCGGTCCTTCCTTGGCTAGCAATTGCAAGGCAGACACCTTAACTCTAACTCGCCGGCCCCAAATATCTATTATTAACTATGAATAATATTCCAAAATATATGTATATCCTATAATACTAAAAAATTTGGGAACTCAATAATAAACATGGTAATAATTTGGTATCTGGGTAGTCTCTAAGTAAGATGTTTTGTGGAATAAATATATATTATCTCCAACATTCAAAATATATGATTGATTATTCTCATTATTTTGAAAATTAACTGACTCAAAGACTTATCAACCCCCAAACTGCAAAAGCTAGCTGCTTTCAGAATTCAGGTCTAATTGACTGGAACCTACATGATTGTGAAAAACAACATTGGAGCACTGAATTCTATTTCTTTTTTTTATTTTTTTATTTTTTTTGGTTTTTGGGCCACACCCAGTGACGCTCAGGGGTTACTCCTGGCTATGCGCTCAGAAGTCGCTCCTGGCAGGCACGGGGGACCATATGGGAACCGGGGGATCGAACCGTGGTCTGACCAAGGCTAGCTCGGTAAGGCAGGCAGGCACCTTACCTGCAGCGCCACCGCCTGGCCCCTGAATTCTATTTCTTATTTAAAACCCTAATTAAATATTTCAACCTTTTTGTTGTTGTTGTTTGTTTTTTTTGGCCATACCTGGTGATGCTCATGGGTTACTCGTGGCTATGTACTCAGAAATTGCTCCTGGCTTGGGGGACAATATGGGGTGCCAGGGATCGAATGGAGGTCCGTCTTGTGTCAGCTGCATGCAAGGCAAACGCCCTACCACTGGGCTATCATCTTGGCCCCAAATATTTCAACTTTTATATACAAGTCAACATCAGGCTATTTGCTTATTGCTTCCTGACTTTTTTTTTTTTTTGGTGGATTTTTGGGCCACACCCAGTGACACTCAGGTGTTACTCCTAGCTATGTACTCAGAAGTCGCTCCTGGCTTGGGGGACCATATGGGAGCCGGGGGATCGAACCGAGGTCCATCCAAGGCTAGTTTAGGCAAGGCAGGAACCTTACTTCCAGCGCCACCGCCCAGCGCTTCCTGACTTTTTGATGCCATTATTTTCTTTCCCATCTAAATAATTATCTTGTTAAATGATTCTCATAGAATAGTAGAAACTCCATTTCATTTTTTCCAAATGTTCCTTAATAATGACCTATGTTATAGTCATATTTTCAATATTTAAGAATAATCCTAATTCCCAGAATTCTTGTTCTACAGCCCCTATGTTCAACTAAGTTTCCAAGTGCAAGGTTATGTATTTAAATATTTATCACCTTCTGTTTTGAGGCAGTGCTTCCTAAGATAGGAAAAATGATCCATAAAGAAACAGAAGGAGGGGCCCGGGAGTTAGCATGGAGGTAAGGCATTTACCTTTCATGCAAAAGGTCATCGGTTCGAATCCCGGTGCCCCATATGGTCCCCCGTGCCTGCCAGGAGCAATTTCTGAGCATGGAGCCAGGAGTAACCCCTGAGCACTGCCGGGTGTGACCCAAAAACAAAACAAAACATAAAAAAGAAACAGAAGGAAATCTCTCACAAAGCCAAGTAGCTACAGCAGGTTGCAACAGGATTACTGATAGTGACCATATAAAGACTTTAATAAACCTCAGGATTGGAGAAACAGTTCAGGGATCAAACCCACATTGGCCACATCAAGGCTATAGTACCATAGTACATTGTACTATTTCTCCAGGCCACAACTTTATTTTTAACAGCAAGAATGAGCATGTGAGACCTTAAAGTCTAAGTTTAACATAAGAGAGCATGAGGAGGGGCCCGGGAAATAGCATGGAGGTAAGGCGTTTGCACTTTCATGCAAAAGGTCATCGGTTCAAATCCCGGTGCCCCATATGGTCCCCCGTGCCTGCCAGGAGCAATTTCTGAGCATGGAGCCAGTAGTAACCTCTGAGCACTGCCGGGTGTGACCCAAAAACCAAAAAAAAAAAAAAAAAAAAAAAAAAAGAGAGAGAGAGAGCATGAGGCTGAAAGGCTCTTGTAAGTAAAAGTTTGAACTATGTATATTACACCCACGATATATCAGACATGATTCACTTGCAATGAAATGCCTCCCTTGAATGTATACGAAGCACCCCTAAAAGGACCAAAATAAACTCCAGGACATTATCTCATCCATGATGTTTGAGAAGCTCCATTACAGGCTACTTGTGGTTTTCTAGGATTCCATTTTTTCTTCTGCCCACACTCTTCCAATGATCCTTCTCCCCTAACCTACACCTTACACTCACCAGTCTCACAATTCAGCAGCTACCTTTTTGAAGATGACTTCTAATGACAGCAGCCTTGATTCTCATGGGCAAACTTCAGACTCACTAATCTGACTGACAGAGATGCTGTGAATCAGGGTATGTGCTACATACAAAAAACGTCCAGGACAATTTTGTTCCACTAATACAATCTTTCAGTTAATAGTAGTTTGCTTTTATTCTGCAGGTTCAGATTTCTAATTCCTTCCACCAATCACATCCCTAATAAAATGTCACTGGTATTTATTATTGCTTCTTTAGTCATCTATTTCTATTCTTACTGCTATTATGGATATCAACACAATCCAAACTATTAAAATAGTTTCCTAAATGACCCTCACATTCGACTAAGTCTTCAAGGACAGCTAGTGTCTGGTCTCTAAACAGGATTCTTTATAAACTTGTACCCAAACTTCAGCATGAATCAGCATCATATAAAGATGGTGAATCGGCATATCTGGGTGAAGGCTAAATCTACAGCTTGAGAAAGTTTGTGATGCTGAATACGACCAATGAGATGTTGTAATAAACAGCTGTAATAAATGAAAGGATTAAAAACAACTATTTTGGTGTGTTTTGTTTTAAATTTAAAGCAAATAAATATGATAAAAAATTTCTTTCAGGGGGAGACACCCCTGGTGATACTCAGGGGATGCTGGGATATGCTGGGAATTGAAGCGAACAAGGTAAGTGCTTTAATTATCACTGTATGATAATTTCTTTTAAAAAAGGAACAATGATTGGAAGTTTTAAAAACAAAAAAAGAGGTCCTTGGCATAATATTTCTAATTTTAAAATATGATAGATAAACAGAATAAGCTTATGTCACAAACCATACAATAAAATATTATACCAAGGTACAATCCCTGGTATTGAGATCATGTTGATATTTTTCCATTTGTCTCTATTTCCTGATTTTCTTTTTTGGTTTTTGGGTCACACCCGGTGACACTCAGGGGTTACTCCTGGCTATGCGCTCAGAAGTCGCTCCTGGCAGGCACGGGGGACTATATGGGGAACTGGGGGATCGAACCGTGGTCCGTCCTAGGTTAGTGCAGGCACCTTACGTACAGCGCCACTGCCCAGCCCCTATTTCCTGATTTTTAAAAACAGTAAATACATATAATTTGTAATAAAATTCTTAAAAGTTTGTGTTATATCTCTAATGACAAAAGCCATAACCAAAAACTGCATAAATGTACTGTAGTTTAAGTTTAAAAAAACTGTTCGCAAAGATCAGGGAACAGCCTAAGTGTCACATAACAATAAATAGGTGGTTAAAAATACACAATGGAATACTATTCAGCTATAAGAAAAGATGAAATCTCAGGGCTGCAAATTGGATGGACCTGGAATGCATCATGTGAGTGATGTGAGTCAGAGAAAGAGCTTAATGAGCCTTAATGAGTCATATGTGGTGTATACAGAAATTGCGTGGGAATAAACTACTCTTTGACTGTCTGCTCATGGAGAAGGGGACAGTGTGGAGGGATGTGACACCATAGTGAGGGGGGGGTAACATGTGCTTAAAACAGTAATGCTACATAGAAAAAATACACAAACTGTTTACAAGATTCTCAGAGCAACCACTTTGGGAACCTACATTCCAATGATTTGCATTATTTTTGTAAATCCCAGCTCTGAATCTCATAAAGAAACTCAACACATTCCTTGAGGATCCTATTTACTTACTTTACCTCAAGATGATATCAAGCAATAATGGCCATCATGTAGTAATGTGCTGTGATGTTTATGGCTATTCCATAATGAATATCATTCTCACTTTTTTTCTGCTTTACTGGGGCACAAATGCATTTGTCCCTTGATAGCTCTTAAGGTTGGTTCTAGGACCTCTGTGCAAACTCAAATCTGAAACACTGTCCCTTCTATTGAATGTAGGGTATTATTTGCATATAGGCTACACTTACCTTCCCATATACGTAAAATTACATTTACATAATTTGTAATATGCGAAACAATGACAATACTAAGAAAATAAGTGCTATACTGTGTAACTTAGGGAACAATGACAACGAAAAACATTAGTATACACTCAGAGCAGATGTGCAAGAATATGTACAGTTTGTAAATTATTAATTCACCTTGAATTAATAGCACTTGTACATGAATGTCTGACTGTAAATACTGTTTTCATATAAATCCCAATCGTCCTGGCACATTTATTGAAAAGACCTTGTTGGAAAGACATCTACAGAGTGTCTAGAGGCAAACGCCCTATTATCTCTCTAGCCCTCTAGCCCTGTAGCTTTTTTAACCCCAGAGTTTTTTGTTTTTTGTTTTTTTTTTTAACTCTGCTGGTCTATGTAAATATCATACTAAATAAACAGGGAACCATATAGGGTACTGGGGACATAGGTCCACTATATGCAAGGCAAACACTCTACCTGCTTTATTATCTCTCTCAGCCACTCTCTCTCTTTTTTTTGTCTTTGGGCTACACCCAGCCGTGTAGTAACTGCTCAGGGGTAACTGCTGGCCCTGCATTCAGAAATCGCTCCTGGCAGGCTCAGGGGACCCTAGGGGATGCCAGGGACTGAACCTGGGTCCGTCCCAGGTCAGCCGCATACAAGGCAAACACCCTACTGCTGTACCTCAATCTCTTTAACTTTTCTTTTTCTATTCTTTCGCTGCTCCTTCTGAGACTTCAATTATAGCTGTCTGCATCCCTCAAAATTCCTAGATGTAGACCAAAAATATTGGTTTTATTTCCATTTTTCTCTCTGCTTCAATATAGATATTCCTAATTGTCCACACATATATGCTAACTAATGTTTTCTTCTAGTTCAGCAGTTATGTTTTAGTCTGTCTTTTAGTCTGTCTGTTGAGTTAGTATCAGAAACATACGTCCGTTCTAGAAAATCTATTGGTTTTCTTACTAGATTTCAACTGTCTGACAAATATTTTTGACTTTTCATCCAGTCCATTTTTTCTTTTTTTCAAAAAGACATTTACACGTTTGATAAATTCCTTGACTGTTATCTGCACCATCTCAGTCACTGGATTTGTTTCTATTATTTATTTGTTTGTTGCCTTGAGTATCAGATTTTTTCTATTTCCTCACACTTCTTACACGTTTTCATCATATGCCAACCACTGAGTAGCCAAGATCAAAAGAGCTGGTGTATTTTTCTGAGTTCAGGTTCTGGCTCCGCTGTCCTTCATTTAACCAGGATCTAAGTTTCAATTGCAGGTGAGTGGAATTTACATCTGAATTGGTTTGGCAAATTTCTCATCTTTAATAAATTTAGACTAAAAATAAAGGTTTCTTTCTTTGCATTTTCCTACTGTGCAAAGCTCTAAACTTCTCTTGAAAATTCAGTCATGTTTGAGACACGTCAATTCCCATTAGTAGGTCTGTATTCCTGCAACTTCAGACTTTCTAACAATAAAGGATTGATGGCTTGTGGGTGAAAAGGATCTGTCAAGCAAGTATGAAGTTAAGGGTTTGGTTCCCTGATGCCAACCAGAAGATAAAACACAATCCCAGCAGTAGCTCTGCTCTCTAGGAGTCCTGGGATCACTGAAGTGTGTGATCTCCACAGAGCAGGTCTTTGTGCGTCATCTGAAGAGTAGCATACAGGGACATTTGTGTGGGCACTATTATAGGCACTACAACTAGCCCAGAGAGCAAAATTCCGTGTCCAGAGAGTTGTGCCCACAACTCTATGTTTGAGTGCTACATCCACTGTCACTGCCAACAGCAGCAGCAAAGTAAAGGGCAGCAATGCAAGTGCAAATGTTTTGAGAAACTCTTTGGGAGTTTAAACATTGCTGGTTAAAGTAATAGGTAATTTTGATGTAGTGACTATTCTTATTTGCAGGTTCTAGAAGACTGGCTTAAAATTTCAAATGCATCATATAATCAAGCAAAAAACATATCTTAGAACATCTGATATTCTTCAAAGATAAAATATGCTTTGGCCATATTTTTGAACAGAAAATCAATCAATTTGCAATGGTATCATTTTAGAAAGTGTAATTATTAGTCCACTTCTGCTTCCCTCACAACAGCACAAAAACAAGTTCCTTGCATTGTTACATAATAAAACTTTCAAAATAATTAAAATGTGCTAATTCGAGTCCAATTTCTCATCCTCCCATTCTTCAATAGGATTCTATTGATGAAATACAACAATGCATTATTAATAATTTTCCAATAGATTGTTTTCTCTAGATCATCTCTAAGTTTAAATACCTTACAATTACAATTCTACATGATAGTGTTGTACAGTAAATGCTAAAGATCCTTCCTACCTCCCTCCCCTCTCCTTTTTCTTTCTTCTTCCTTTTCCCTCACTTCCTTCCTTCCTTCTTCCCCACTCTCCCTCGCTCCCCGTTCTTCCTCCTTTCCCCTCCCTTCCCTCCCTGCCATCTTCCCTCCCTCCTTCCTTTCCTTCCTTCCTTCCTTCCTTCCTTCCTTCCTTCCTTCCTTCCTTCCTTCCTTCCTTCCTTCCTTCCTTCCTTCCTTCCTCCCTTCCTCCCTCCCTCCCTCCCTCCCCACACTATGCCACTCAGCAGTTACCCCTGACTGCACTCAGAAATTCACCAGGAACCACATGGGATGCCAGGATTAGAACCACTGTCTGTCCTGAATAGGCTGCATGCAAGGCAAAAGCCGTACCACTGTGCTGTCTCTCCGGACTCTCCTTTTTTTTTTAAAAAAGTAAATCCTGAGTTTTATTTTGTTGCATTGTACTAGAGGAAAATGATGGTACTTCATTTCTACCAAGTTAACTGAAGCTTCTATATGTGTACAGGTTTCTAGTCATCAAAATCCCAGGATAGAGTAGAAATAAAAAATGATCAGACTTAAACACCAAACCCAAAGTTAATGGCAATGGAATCGATACCCAATCTTCAACAAGCTATACACAGAATGGGACCAGTTAGTATACAGTTAGTATACTGTTTGTATACAGTCCATAGGGCAAAGAAGGGGGATGCTGGGAACTGGGTTGGAGGGAAGACAACACTGGTAGGGGGAATACCCGATTCAATGTCACTATGTACTTTAAATATTACTGTGAAAGATTTGTAATTCATGTTGATCACAATAAAAGTTATTTTATAAAAATCTAAGGGTGGGGCCGGGCAGTGGCGCTGGAGGTAAGGTGCCTGCCTTGCCTGTGCTAGCCTAGGACGGACCGAGGTTTGATCCCCCGGTTTCCCATATGGTCCCCCAAGCCAGGAGCGACTTCTGAGCGCATAGTCAGGAGTAACCCCTGAGTGTCAGTGGGTGTGGCCCAACCCCCCCCCAAAAAAAACCAAAACCAAAAACAAAAAACTAAGGGTATTCCCTACTTTATTTTAACTTAATTACATAAAACCTTAAATTTCTAGAGTATATATCGGGGCCGGGCGGTGGCGCTGAAGGTAAGGTGCCTGCCTTACCGCACTAGCCTTTGGACGGACCACGGTTCGATCCCCCGTGCCCCATATGGTCCCCCAGGCCAGCCAGAGGCGATTTCTGAGCGCATAGCCAGGAGTAACCCCTGAGCGTCACTGGGTGTGGCCCAAAAACCAAAAAAAAAAAAAAAAAAAATTTCTAGAGTATAGGGGCTGGGTGGTGGTGCTGGAGGTAAGGTGCCTGCCTTGCCTGTGCTAGCCTAGGACGGAACGCGGTTCGATCCCCCGGTTTCCCATATGGTCCCCCAAGCCAGGAGAGACTTCTGAGCGCAGAGCCAGGAGTAACCCCTGAGCGTCACCGGGTGTGGCCCAAAAACCAAAACAAAACAAAAAAAATTTCTAGAGTATAGAAAACATTTTTAAAAAGGCTTTTACTCACAATTCTAATCTCATGTCTTCTATATTGCCTTGAATGCAATCAAGATATTTCTTCAACTTTGTACTTCCATATGCATATCTCAAGTGTTATTAACAAACCACAGTATCATCATTACACATACAAAATAAGATTTTGTTAATTTTCTCAAACAGATAGCTTCTGTATTTCCCTGTTAAGAATCCCAACTCTTAACTGTGCATTCTTATGAAATCAACAGCAAAGAGGCATCTGTTTCTGGCAATTAGATGGCAATATTGCACATGTATCAGGCAGTGATACAATACATGGGTTGAATAACCTAGTTCTTTACAATATTTAATATTATGTGCCTTCAAAACTAATAAATGATTTTGGGGTGGGGTGGGGGAAATAACCAAGGTTTTTAATTAACTTCAATCCAATAGAGGAAGAAAATATAAGAGTTTCTCAGGGTCTTTTCAGAAATCAATCTTTCTCTTTGGGGTTTCTGGTGTTGGGGGTGGGTACAAGAATGTGGCTCCAACACTTAAAGAGCCCTGGGGTTACTTCTTTAGCAACTGTGTGGGTCAAAGTCTCAGTGCCTGGCTGACCACACCTGCAGTGCTCAATGTTCAACAAAGCTATATCTGGTATCAAACTCCAGGCTTCTGGGTCTAGCTCTCTGAGCCAGTCCAACAAATCAAATAAAAACAAATCACTTTTTCTGCTTTTTAATAGCTTAAAATCCCAGAAGGAAAAATACATAAATAATTTCTATAGAAAATTATAGTTGCCACTGTGCCATATGCACAATTATAAACACATGGATATAAGATCGTAAGGCTGACTGCAGGACCATGTGTTAAGTTTTATTCAACCCATGGGTAAGTGCACACATCTCTCAGGAACCAGTGTCACAATGCATATTATCTATTACACGCTGAAGTTAGGTATCATTGGAGAATTATCAGAATTCTCCATCAGCATGGAGATGAGGGTGCAGATGTCTCCCAAAAAAGGGAACTCTAAACTCAAACAAAACTAAAGGGGAATCTCAGAATCTATACTACAAAACAGACATTCTGGACCAGACAGCCAGTGAGTGTAAGCTGGGTCAGGTTCAATCTCTGGCCTAGCAAGGTCCCCAGAGCACAGCTGAGAGCAGTGCTTCTAAAATAGTGGGGGGTGCGGCAGAGGCTCCATAAACGGGAGCGTTTGACCTCGACAAACACTGTCATAACAAGCTAAGCCTTATGTTTATGTCTCTGTATGTCTCTGGTGCTAGCTGCTGTGTACTGCTTCAAACCCCACTTTGAAAAGCTATGCATGCAAAACGTGCTCATTGTAGTCCTTAATCCAGACATCACCTCTGATTAAAATATCAATTCAAATTATTTTATGTATTTTTGTTTTGCAGGTGAAAGTTTTTTTTAATAAGGATACTATTTACAGCCTCGCCAAGGGACGCCAAGGGACCAAACTGCAGTCTGTCCTAGGCTAGCATTGGCAAGGCAGATGCCATACCGCTCCAGCCCCAAATGTGTACCTTTAAACTTTAAAAGAAGAACAGAATTAAAATATCACACCACTCTTCTTTAATATATACATATTAGGTCATTGAGTCAGCTGTTTCTAAGGCCATCATCCATAGCTTGAGTCAAGAAAAATACATTTACAGCCTGACTGTAGGTATTGTCTATACCCTGCCCATAGGGATGTTAGGTAGATATTTTGAAGATCAATCATTATTGAGAAGGACATTAGAGTAGCAAAGACAGAAAGATTTAAAAATAGTAAACAGAACTACAGAACATATGAATAAAAGACAGTTATGGTATTGGATGTAAAGGTAAAAGAGAAAAAGCAAAGAGTAAGAAAAACCTCAAATTGCAAGAAGTAAATAGGAATTAATGAGGTCTATGAGTAGTGAGAAGTCAGGACCTAGAAGTTAAAACAGCACAGGGTTTGAGAGAATACAAAGCAGGGAAAATTTTAAAACAGAAGAAAGCAACTAACAATTCTATAATGATCTCCAATTCTACATATTTATTAAATGTAGGAGAAGAGAATCTGCTAAGTAACTAGAAATTAAAGCCTTATTAAAGTAAGGTTCTAATTTCACATATGCTCGAGACTCTTGAGTTTGATCCCCAAAACTGTATGGCCCCAGAACATCTGAGTGTGGTACCTATAAAATAAAACAAAACTATATAAAATGTTTTCATCTCAATTTTTTTGGGGGGAGGCGGGGGGGCACACCTGGCAGCATTCAGGGGTTACTCTTGGCTCTCAGCTCTGAAATTGCTCCTGGCAGGCACAGGGGACAATATGGGATGCCGGGATTTGAACCTCAGTTGGTCCTGGGTCAGTCACTTGCAAGCAAACGACCTACCGCTGTGCTATCTCTCCGGTCCCATTCATCTCAATGATTTTGAAAATATAACATGCACCCACTACCAGCTGGATGTTTCCATTGTTTTTTTGGAGATCAACACAGCTTTTCAGTGCTATTTGGGTAACCACTCTGTGGCCTGAAGATCCCATGTAAATCATCTAGACTAGTAAAAAGCTTCTGTTTTCCAAAGAAGGCATCTTAAATCCAGAAGGGTACCTACAGGTACTGTAGACCAACTCTGGTCCACAGAGAATCTCAGGGCCAGGAATGGACTCTTTTTTTTTTTAAGTCCCCGAAAGGGGGTGCACTGTTCCCGGAGGTACTACAATACTGGGTCAATGAGCAGAGCGGACGGAGCAAGCTCCTCTTCCGACTCTCAGCTCCAAAAATCCATTTAATATATTGTCCTCAGATAGAGGACGTATCAGATATTAAACTGATAAGAACAGTTACTACACTTGATCTTAGTCAAAAAGTCGAGAAGCGATCAGGAATGGACTCTTAACTTGGGGCTCTTAACTAGCTCATCTACTCTTGCCCACTGTTGCACCACTCAAGCATCCACTTTATCCAACAGAAGTGGGGAGACAGCTATATAAAGAGTGACGTGCTCTACAGCACTAAGACTAGTTTGGTGACCTACCCAGGACACCAGTGTAGTGATGTAAACAGGAGTTTTAGAATTATTTTATTTCTATGACTTGTTTAGTAAATGCAACACAACTTATTTAAATCATATTGTTAACATTTGCCAACGAAAGTTCACATATTACTGCTAACATAAAATATACTTTAGAGCTCACATGATAGGCACATGTCTGACATGTGTGAGGCCCCGAATTCAATCTCTGGCCAGACATGCCCATTCTCCCTCAGGGCCCAGAACCACTGGGTATGGTTCACAAAGTACACTTTTAAGTAAGTAAAGTGATTGATCTCAAGTTTACAAGAGGGAACATTGAATGAAAATGGGTAAACTACAACCAAAGGTCAGTCTTGATACCTTCATGTTAGATGCCTCAGTTTCCAGTTTGGTAAGATGATTGGAATTATCTTCCAGCTCTTGTCGAAGATTGGAGTTCTCCATCTTCAGTGCCTCAACTTGCTTTAACAACTGATCATAGGAAGCCGCAGCCATCCTTGGCTACCCTTGGACCTATAAGGTTAAAAAGGGATTTTGAAATTCACTACTGAAAAATCAAGTGGCTGCTTTTTATAAAGAAATGGATAAAGAGACAAAACCTATTGAGACATTTAATGAGAAGAACTGCATGAAAATTCAGTCTCGAAACAACAGTTTAAGTAGCAGCATCTTTCTAAGAGGATGGGGCACGAGGGTTGTGGCTGAAGACACAGACTAAAGCAGCAAAGAGCATTAACTATGTTTGAACATACTTGCCTTTTCAAGGCTGAATGAGGTTTATTGGGTTCAAAGTTTTTCAAGATTAAGATATTTTACCCAATCTTACAATCAAAATTTAGGATATACAATCCCTAACAAGTTGTTTACCTATATTGTATTCATAAATTGTAGAGTCATATGAATCAATGAGATCAAGAAACCCTTGACAAAATTGATATTTTTATTTGTGAAGACTAGCCTTAAAAATCATCATCCATGGGACAACAGTTCTCAAGTTCCAAAAATAGCCTCATTAAAAGGAAGTAAAGGTGATAGAAAGGAGTGTAAGCCCTCAAATGTTTGTAAGAGAAGGTAATAAATATGCAAGTATTATAGGGTTCTATTACATGTTTTCACAGGAAAGAATTTAACAGGTCATCCTATGACATAAATGTCTGGGGACTCACTATGCTAGGAGAGAGACCAAAAATCATTTCAAGAAAATAGGTGACTTTAAGAGTAGAGATTTTCAAGAGAAGTGAAACTGCAACCGGCAGTAAGTATCACAATGAAAGAAGGATGAAAAGAAAGATACAGAAAAAAGTTCGGTATGATGTCCTGAGCAGGAAGAATTATAAAATCTGAATATTTTATTAAGACTAACAAAATTCAAAAGGCCCTGAATCACTCCTTAATCACAAATTCACTTTGAAATAAATGGTAAAAATCTTAACTTTAAAGAGCTAAAAAGAACTACCAAATTTGCACTTAAGAAGTTCTGAAAGATCTTTTTTTTGTTTTGTATTGTTTTTGTTTTGGGGCCACACCCATTTGATGCTCAGGAGTTATTCCTAGCTAAGTGCTCAGAAATCGCTCCTGACTTGGGGGGGGGGGGCACATGGGACGCCTGAAATCGAATCTCGGTCCTTCCTTGGCTAGCGCTTGCAAGGCAGACACCTTACCTCTAGCGCCACCTCGCCGGCCCCAAGAAGTTCTAAAAGATCTTGACATCAGGCTTCTATAATAAAATCCACTACCAAATAAAGACTACAGGGATCTGAGAGATAAGACAGTAGGTGAGGCACCTGTCTTGCAGATGGCTAACCAGGGTTTCATCCCTGATGCAGGCTCTATTCCTGATACCATGTATGGTCCGCAGACCCTCAGCAGTGTTCCCTGAGCATAGAAACAGGAGAAAGTAAGACCTGAGCACTGCTACATGTGGCTCTCCCACCAAGGAAAGAATATAATATGGTCTTGTGTTGACAGATGGAAGAACATTAACAAGGATATCAAGAGACTCAGATCTAGACTGAATCCACAGTTAAGTAAATGTGCTAGACTATGTAATATAAAACTTTCTTAATAGACTTTATATTGATCTACTGATTAGAGAAGCCCTATGTGCAGATCAATGGAAAGTAAGAAAGTAATTCATCCTCTGGAAGAAGAGATGTATCAAAAATGAAGTAGAAATTCATACCAATGATCAGTTTGACATCACACTGGGGATTTTTTTTTGAAATACACATGTGCACATAAAAAAGTGACAGAGATGGGTGTTGGACATAATTTAATAACGCAAAGCTTTGAACTCTTTATTTTTCAAGTAAAAACAAAAAATGAAAATGAGACTAATAGAAAAGGTAATAACATAAGAACACATTCTGTTGTTAACATTAGAGAGATATGAGGTAGATATGAAATTAGTATTAAATGATATAGGTATACATAGGCACATGCAAACATACGTGCTTATTTATTTTACTATGTATCGTCTCTTCCTATTATTAGGGCTTCACTTACATTAATATACTACTGGTATGTAAATTAATTTTCTGATCCTGATTCCAGATTCCCAAATCTATATATATAAATATTCTGCATATAGATGTTTCAAAATACTTTAACATATCAAAAGCATAATTATTCATCTTTTCCTCCTAAACCCTCCTTGCTCTCATCTAATCAAATTTCATGAGTGGAGCCAAAATTATTCATATATGTTCACTATCAAACAAAGAATTTTTTGATCTTAGATCTTTCTCAAATCACTAGATCCAATTAATCACCACATCTTTCCAGTTTGCTTCTAAGTCTCCACTTGGAGTATCACACTTGATGGTGAAAATCTGAAAGCTTTCTCCTAAAATCAGGCACAAGCAAGGTATGTCCACTTTCACTATCCTTATTCAACACAGTTTTGGAAGTTGCTGTTATAACAATCAAAAAATTAAAAAAATAGGAAACAACAAAAATTATCAAAGGGATCCAAATTGGAAAAGAAGTCAAATATTACTATTTGCAGATGATACTACATCAAAAACCCTAACTCCACACAAAAAACTCTTAGGCACTATAATACAGTACAGAAAAGTCACAGGCTACAAAATGAAGATAAGAAAATCTGTGGCACTTCTGGCCAGCACATAAACATCCAGCTCCATGAATGATCTGAAGAGATACGCAGGCAGCTGAGCTGATCCAGGTAGGAGGGTATCCAGGCTCAAATCTCTGGAGCCTTTTCAGTATGGGAGTAGTCCTGCTGGAAGGTCCAGCGCCTAACTCATACCCTACTTCTACCAGAAGATATGTTCCAGCTCCATGACCAGCATTGGACAGACACCAACTGCTGAATCATTGTAGTCCCACAGCTCCTGGAGCATGTGGTCACATACGCACCACAAAACTGCTCCGAATTCCACAGAACTGAGAGTCCTGTGGCAGCATGCCAAATTCAGTTGGGAAAATTGCCTAGAAGACCACTAAACTCAATGAGTGGAAACAACAACTTGGAAGGCTCCAATAGCACCTAACAGCTCAGTAAATCCTGGACAATGGCTTCAGTAACACCATTATGAGATATATAACTGTAATATGTAATATAAATAGCCCGTTAACAGGGCAGACTGGGGCGAGGTGGATGGTGACACAGGAGACAACAGTGCAGGAAAGTTCAGAGTGGTGGTGGTGGGACTGGTATTAGAATACTGAACACCTGAAACAATTTTTTAAAATCATAGTGTTCCTTAAATATTATTGTAAAAGACTTGTAATTCACTTCATTCACAATAAAAATTAAAAACAAAAGAAATCCTTGAAGTAACTCAACAACAACAAAAATAAGCTAAAAATGTTTTAAATATTTTAAAAAGTAGAAATAAACAGAGAATGGAGAGGTTATGAAAATTTATTTAGACTTGGTCAAGGACTTGACAATGAAATAAGAAGAAAATTAAAAGTTGGTGTAAGAATTTGATTTAGCAAATTCCTGATTTAAAGATGGATGCAGATTAGAATCAGGAAACAATCCTTCAATCATCACAGTAGAAAAGAAAAATTTCAGATTGTCTAATAATTGATTCAAGCTCCAATAATAACTATCAGTTGCTATTGGTATTATAGTTTGGTCAAGGTGTCAAACAAAAAAAAATGTGTAGCATTTCTATTTGCAAATAACAATCTATAAGTAAAAGAAATAGGAAAAACCTATCTGTGTTTTTAAAAGTGTCCATGACCTTTAAATACCTAGGAATCAATTCAACGAAGAAGGTGAAAGACGTGAAATAAATAGCACAGGACACCAGAAAAATAGGAAAATATTCCTGTTCGTGGACTGGAAGAATCAGCATGCCAAAATGACCTAAAGCATTATACAGATTCTACACAAATTCCCATTAAAATTCCAGTGACATTCTTCAAGGAGTTGGAACAGATTTTAACAAAATTTGAATGGAATCATAAAAATCTGGAGTAGCCACAACAGTTCTGGGATGGGAGATAACTGGCACTTTTAAAATGCACCACCACAAAGCTCTAATAATCAAAACTGAATGGTACTGGAATAAAGTTAGACTCGTGGACAAATAAACGGATACAAGAAATTGTGTGTTTACATAGTAAAATACTTCGTAGTGATAAGAAAGGTTAAGATCATGCAATTTGCTTTTGTGTTTGCAATTAGAGACTTTCATACTGAATAAGTCAGAAGAAAAGGCACAGAGACAGAATAATTTCTCTCATATGTGGGATATAAACATACTGTAAGTAGCAACAAAAGGCAACAGAACTGAAGTTTCTGGGTTTCTGTTTGTTTGTTTTTTGGGTCACATCCGGCAGTGCTCAGGGGACCATATGGGATGCTGGAATGTGAACCACTGTCCTTCTGCATGCAAGGCAAATGCCTTACTTCCATGCTATCTCTCCGGCCCTAGAACTGAAGATTTAATTTAAAAACTTGAGCTATTTGGGGAAGGGTGAATGAGTGGGCTGAATGAGACTTTGAAGGAGGAAGTTGACACTGGTGGAGGGAGGGCATGATGCTGGAATGATGCATACAAGAAACTATCATTAGCAGTAGCATTAAAGCACAGCATCTCAATAAAATAATACTATTGTTCTTTATGAAATCTGAAAGCCATAAACTTACTTTGGGATTATTTTGTAAGATCATAAGAACTTTGTATAGGATACACACTAACAAATAAAAGTGAAGTTCACTCAGAATTAAAGAAAAAAATTTTTCTCATGAAACGAGGACAATCTTTGAACCTTTCATTTTTTGTGTGTGTTTTTTGTTTTAGGGCCACACCTGGCAGCACTCAGGTTACTCCAGGCTTTGTGCTCAGAAGTCACTCCTGGCAGGGTTGGGACACCATTTGGAACATCGGATATAAAACCTGGATCAACTGAGTGCAAGGCAAACACCCTACAGGCCATGCTATCACAAAGACCCTTGAACCATTCACTTTAATGCAGGGGTCTCAAACTCTGTACAACATTTTGTGGCCCTGCCCTAGAGGAATCTTTTTTGTTTTGTTTTGTTTTGTTTAAGTTGTTTGAGTCACACACCCCCCCCCCAATGTTCAAGGCTTACTACTGACTTTGCACTCAAGGATCACCCTGACTTTGCCTCCTGTGGCCCCCACGTAAATTGAGTTTGAGACCCCTGCTTTAATGTGAGCACGATCTAATTCATAAAGCTGCTGCTAAAGACATCTCCACACATAATGGCAAGACAAGGAAAGAAGAAAACAACATAACTGTTACCTGGAATTTTACCTAAATAAATATTTATAGGAAAATACATTTACAACTACCATAGAAATTATTGCAGAGAGTCAGAAAAGTTTCAGGAAGGCCTGGGATAATCAAACAGAGTAAGATGTAGAGGATTACTAATCATAATCAGTAATTTAAGAAGTTTGGAATAATTTTTTATATTACTGGAGTTAAAAAGTTTACTTTAGTGACTAAAATAATGGTGCTATTTGCCAGCACTTTAGAGCAAATTATTTCAATATAGAGAAAATAAACTAAAAAGGTCAATAAATAATATACCTTGCTAGGGCTGGAGAGTAAGGCCAAAAGCCTGGAGGACAAATTCCCTGGGAGGTACAGTTCTACTGAATTCTGTTCCCAAACATTCTTGGCACACATTCTTTCACATGCCCCACCTCCATCAGGTACAATCCTTGAGCACTACCAGTGCGACTCAAATCTCACCGCCCCACAAAAATTACCTTATCAAACTTGAAAAATCTAAATAAAATTAATAATTTTTCAGAAAATTTATTTTAAATGATTCTGAAAAGAGAGAATTCCTTAATTTGATGGTAAGTTACTACTAAAATTTTACTAAGATTTGGGGCTGGAATGGTGGCACAGTTGTAGGGCATTTGCCTTGCACGCGGCGGACCTAGGACGGACCACGCACGGTTCTGTCACCCGGCGTCCCATATGGCCCTCCAAGCCAGCAGCGATTTCTGAACATAGAGCCAGGAGTAACCCCTGAGCGTCACTGGGTGTGGCCTAAAAACAAAAACACTAAGATTCAACATATTAGTAGTTCTACACAGGAAAAAAATAGGATGTTAATGATAATCAAAAAGATGTTTTACAATTCAATGTTCATTCCTTTGAAAACTCTTCACATAAAGACACTTCTTGGGGCCAGAACGATAGAACAGCAGTAAGGCATCTGCCTGCATGCGGCCAACACAGAATGGACCCAGGTTCAATTCCCGGCATCCCATATGGTCCCCCGAGCCTGCCAGGGGTGACTTCTGAGTGCAGAGCCAGGAGCCAGAAGTAACCCCTGAGTGCCATTGGGTGTGATCCAAAATCAAAACAAAGCAAAACAAACAAACAAACAAGACACTTCTTGAGGCTAGCAGATAGCTCAATGTGCAGAGGCCCAGGTTTCATCCCCAGCCCCGAGCCAACACATACCAAGCAACTACTGGAAGGACTCTTGAGCATAGCTGAGTGTAAACCCCAAATACAATACATTTCTTCTGCTCACACACACATGCTTCACGAATTTGCGTGTCATCCTTGTGCAGGGACCATGCTAATCTTCTCTGTATCATTTCAATTTTAGTATATGTGCTGCCGAAGCGAGCACACACACACACACACACACACACACACACACACACGGTTATATAATAGATATAAAATAGATATGGCTGACATGTGTTAAAGAGTAGACTGCTTTCCAAAGTTATTTCTGGCTTACAAAGATTTTTAAGATAAAGGCTTTTACCAGAATCTGCACATTAATAATCAAACTGACCAAATTCCCAACTGTAGAGATATTATTAAAAGCATCCATCAGGGGCAGTGCAACAGAACATTAGGTATAATTCCCCAAAGTAGTCAGGACTGGTTAAGGTCTCAAACTTCCCCCAAATAAAAGTATCTTATCAATATTGTGAACTTAAAACCTACAGTTATATTACCTACACCATAATTAAAAAATATATATGGATATATATGTTGTATTTTGAGACTCATTACTCTTTTTTTTTTTTTTTTGTGCACTGTTCCTGGAGGTACTGCAATACCAGATCGATGCGAGGAATGGACGGAGCAAGCTCCTATTCCAGTTCCTAGTGCCAAAAATCCATTTAATATATTGTCGTCGGATAGACAACATATTAGATATTAAACTGGTAAGAACAGATACTACACTTGATCTTAGCCAAAAGGCCGAGAAGCGATGACTCATTACTCTTGGTTCTGCACTCAGAAACCACTTCTGGTTGTGCTCAGATTTGTGCTGGGATTTAACCTGGATCAGCCTTGTGCAAGGCAAGCACACCATCCACTCACTGTACTATCAATCTGGGCACATAATAAAATATTTTAAGCCAACTGTGCCTTTGTGTGTGTGTGTGTGGGGGGGGGATAGTCTCATCTCTGTGTTTGGGGACAGAACTACAAACGCCAGGCCAGCGAATCCTATCTCTAGCTCTGTTCATATTTTTTTTTTTACAATAGTGTTAATGTTGTCTCATCTCCTCTGCTTGTAACGGCAGTTCTAGTGTGAGTCCAAGGGTTTATTTTAATTTGTACTTGACTGTTCCAAGGGCCATAATCTCTAATATAAAACTAGTCAGAGTCTTAAAACAAAGTTAAATTTGAGAAATGTGCAAACAAAAATATGAATACTCATCAAACGAGGCAATCCCCTCTCCACAGGCACACTGCCAAGTCCCTAACAGATCTCAGTGAGCAGGGATCTCCCGCTGCAGCTGCCTTCACCAACCAGGGAGAGCCGGTCAAGAGAGCTCCCTGGACAGCCCCTGCCATGAGTTCCTAGGGACCTACAAAGTATGACTCAGCCAGAAGGTGGGGGGGAGTGAGTGCCCCAAGGACTTGGTCAAGAACGGCATTTTGCAGAATGACAAAGACCAAAATCCATGTGGGGTACAACGCCCGTTTCGGTCTGGGCAGTCTGCGGTCACATTAGACCTGTTTCAAACACTGTCCACTCAAGAGGCAAAATGCGTTGATCTGAGATCAAAGATTTTGGGCAGATTTTAGGTAGGAACCTAAAATATGCCCAGGAAGGATAAAAGTCTGGACTTTCACTTACAGAGTAAAAGAATGAAGTGGTGAGAAGAAATCACAAAATAAAATGGTCAGTGAAGGAATCTTAAGATAAAATAGGCAGAAATTCACAGGGACTGGGAAGAAGTGTGTGCTCTACAGGAGGTTCGAGTTCAAGACCCAGAACCATGTCCCCAAATATAACTGGAAGCAATCATAGAGCAGAGTCAGGAAAAACCCTGGGATTCACATGGGGGTGCAGCCCAAAGCCCACAAAATGGCAAAATTCACTCTTTTCAAGCCTTTTCAAACTGCCTTTGAAAAAGGTTCCAGGAGCCAGAGCAATAGCACAATTGTAGGGCGTTTGCCTTGCACACAGTCTATTGGGGACAGACCCGGGTTCAATCCCTGGCATTCCATATGGTCCCCTAAGCCTGCCAAGGGCGATTTCTGAGCAAAATGTGTGGCCCAACCCCTACCCAAATCAAATAAATAAAAACAAACAAGCAATAAATAAATTTAAAGAAATGAAAAAGGTTCCAAAAGGGCTTCTTGGAAGGCTATTAGCTCAGCCTAGCTCAAGGCTCTGACCATTTCAACAAAGTACTTTTTCTGTAGTGGTTGCTTTGGTCCCATCTTTAAATGGTTCCACTAACTCTACAGAGCAAAAGAGAAATCAGACAAAAGCTATCAAGGGGACCTGGAAGAGAATGAAGCCCAGGATGAACAAGGTCTTGAGTTGGAGCCTGGACCATACAGCACTGGGTCTGAGCATCAGGGCAGTACATCCTAGGGCACTGCTTGGAAATGAAAGAAAAATGAAGAAAATTCGAAGTTCTCATCTTATATTAATAAATCAAATAAGGGGCCGGGCAGTGGCGCTGGAGATAAGGTGCCTGTGCTAACCTAGGACGGACGGCGGTTTGATCCCCCGGTTCCCCATATGGTCCCCCGTGCCTGCAGGATCAACTTCTGAGCGAATAACCAGGAGTAACCCCTGAGCGTCACCGGGTGTGGCCCAAAAACCAAAATAAAATAAAATAAAATAAATAAATAAATCAAATAAAAGCACAGACATAAGCTAACCGGGGGGATCAAACCGCGGTCCGTCCTAGGCTAGCGCAGGCAAGGCAGGCACCTTACCTCCAGCGCCACCGCCCGGCCCCTACAATGTTTATAAGGAAAACGATGAAAGACACAAAGGCAAACTGAAAAGCATCTTGTTCTGGTGTCCAAAGATTCAACCTCATAAACATTCTACTATACAATAAAAAATATATTGGGCTTGTTTTTACTTAATTTTCTACAGCTAGATGTATAGAAATAACCAAAAATACAAAACTTTGAAGAGGTGAGCAGGAAGACAAGGCCAGTCAAATACAAATGCTAAAGAAAGTCTCTATAAAATAGCACTTGATTAGCTATTTGTAACATTGCATTGTTGGTTCTGGTAACTAGAGTAAATATGAAAGAATGGTAACTTAGTGGACTTGACTGAAGAATGAAAACTTATTTTCATCTCCTTTCTAAGATCAAAATGATTGAAGTAGATGTCTTACAAAATTATGATGCTGCTATATGAATAGAGAAAACACTGAACACAACAAAAACTCAGTAGTGAGAAGGGCAACATCTCAGAAAATGTAAAAATATGGTCTTCAAGAAGTGGCACTGGGGAAAAACCCATGAGGTAAAACTGCACTATTCCTTATACTACATAACAGAATTAAGTCATAAGAGATAAAATATGTATGTTTCAAAACATAGTACTTAAATTGTGGTAAAATTTTAAATTAGGTATTTAAATGTGAGATTTCTACCTGGGAAGTATTAAAGAATAATGAACTTTTAATTTACTTAACTTTCTACTAAATTCACAGCATATGGAGGAACAGAACTATCTGAAGTGATATCTATTGCTAGAGAAACTAGTGTTAACTGATCAGATTCTTAATATATTTTAAACAAATGAGGAATTCCTATTGGTAGCATACTTTGAGTTAAATAGGATACATTTGGGCAATGAAGACCACAGGCATCAAAAAGAACAAGAATGTTGGTTTCCTGGGTATTTTTTTTTTTTTTTTTTTTTTTTTTGGTTTGGGGCCACACCCAGCAGTGTTCAGGGGTTACTCCTGGCTTTGCACTCAGGGATCACTACAGGCAATGCTCAGAGTACAACACAGGTTGCCAGGGATTGAACTTGGGTCAGTCCCATGCAAAGCAAATGCTCTATCCACTGTACTATTGAGAGAAAGAGAGAGGGAGAGAGAAAGAGAGAGAGA
>PVKC010005038.1:0-34193 GCA_004027635.1 Crocidura indochinensis | reverse complement strand
GTGCTCAGGGGTTACTCCTGGCTCCATGCTCAGAAATTGCTCCTGGCAGGCACGGGGGACCATATGGGGCACCGGGATTCGAACCAATGACCTTTTGCATGAAAGGCAAACGCCTTACCTCCATGCTATCTCCCGGGCCCCTCCATTTCCTTTCATAGGAACAGTCTATAATTATGAGCATTGTGGAATGATGGTTAAAATGTATAGTTGTCACACGGGCACTAGCTTTTGAAAATGAGGACTAGAGAGAAAGGAATCTCCTGCAAAGGGGTCCACTACATAGCCCCATTTATGGCCATGGAAGGGTCTGGTTTCACTCCCTCCTCCCACCAGAGACCCAGCTGCTCGACTTCGCTCTAAAAGCCTGGTCTGGCTTGGGGGTCCCATCCCCTTGCACTAGTGTTCAGTACAGGGGGTCTGTCAAGCTAGCTTTCCTACTCAGTGACCCCCACATACCAGTTGTAAGAGGAACGGTGAAATCCTGACATGTGCGGTCTGCTGAAAGTACTGAGTGGAAGGTTTATTTTGTTTGTTTGTATTTTGTTCAATGACACAAGAGCTCTTAACTGCATATTTTTTCTTTAGTCCTGAGTTTTCTGTTTGATGACAACAGTATGTAGTTGGCAAGAAAACTATTGAATTAGATATCAGGAATCTGGATCAATTCAGAAAGAACCAACCAATTCAGGGGCAGGCAGTGTGATCAGTCTAACAAGAAAGGTGACTTTCTTTGTTCTGTTCCTTACACCTACATGTCCACTATGAGACAGAAAGGCATGATATACTGGTTTCTAGCCTCAAATGGACAAGATGGAGATTCAAGTGCAACTAGAGCCATTATGGAGGGTAAAAGAACCTGTTCCTAGTGTTTAATGTGGAGGCAATGAGATAGGGTGATAAAGAGCAAGAATGTGGAAAATTCTGAGAAATATCTATGCTGGGTGGTATTCCAAAACTTTTTGGAAAATTATTTTCCCATAGCCCTCACTGGAAGTCCCAACATACCTGATCAGCAGAATTCCATAGTCTTGTCTAACAAGGCTAACATTTAAAGACCATTTTTCCTTTGCTGAGTCTAAAGAGGTTGGATTTGGATACATTAAAATTTTCTACATGTGCCAATAAGTGTCGTTGGCACAAATTCTGAACAAAGGAGAGCATTAAAATTTAGATTAATTGCCCCCCAAATAAGTAATAAAAATCCAATAATAACCCTTGTACCTCTTTGAAGACAGACAGCAGCAAACAAACTATGGGCAAAATCATCAATTGGTATGCTTCCTGCTTTATGCATTCATGCAAACCTATCCATCTGCATGTAATATGTGTAGAATAGAAGTCACTGATGGCTGTAATCCACTACATTTAAGCTTGTATCTATAGGAGTGGTAAGTCAATAGTGGTTCTATATAACATAATTAAACTAGAATTTATGGTTTTGTATCCATTTCTGGCAAATTATTTATTAAAAGTGCTGTAGTAATTGTTTTGGAAATATAATTTTTTGACTTTGTAGGGTTTAACTATAATTTGCTGTGTCCTCTGTAACAATATTGGAATTTCAAATAATGAATGGTTCATTATAACAGTCATTTTTAATATTTCTAGATGATGGGTTGATTGGTGGTAAAAGTACATAACTATGTCTGTAGTTAAAAATCTGAGAGAGCATAACCTGTTCTTCATAATCACTTGACCCAATCAGGAACTCTTAGACCATACTTCAAGGCAAAATGATAGTACTTTTTCTGCATATATTACATCATCAACACATCTCTAAACATGGCTAGTAAGCAATTAAATATTATGGACCTTGTCTCATAGTCAAAATTCCATCAGGCACCATGGCTGGTCACACACATATCACAGTTGTAGACTGTATCACTTATTGTCCAGCTTATTCAATTATGACACATTCTAAGAATGTAGAAAACCTATTTTTATATAGGCCCTACAGCTCTTTATTATTAATTATGGTTCTAAAGGTCACACATAACTGTGTTTTAAGCATCCTTTTCTTGAATCAAGCAGATAGATAAATTCTGCAAGTACTAGTTTCAGACATGTGGAACTCTGGCTCTGCATGAAAAGCACAGAAATAGTCAAGGAATCTATGCAGATACTAGTCAAACTATGGAGTAATCTTTTTTCCTGTTGGTATCTGCCCACTCACAGGAAGAACGCTTTCCCTCAACATCTCCCTCTCTCTGGATATAATCTTGCATTTTGCATAAGATGGAAAAGCATTCATATTGTGTTTTCTATCCTCAGTGCCAAGGGTTCCCTGGGGAGAACAGAATGAGGGGGGACATCTGTGTCATTTTGGACTGAACATTAAGTCATCACATTATTTTTTTATTCTTTTAAGAGTCAGCTCCTGGTGTTATTCAGGACATACTGTTGGTTCTAAGCTCAGGAATCACTTTTGCTGGTGTAAGTGAAAGCATAAGTTGTAACTGGGATCAAATTTCAGTTAGCCATATGAAAGGCAACTTCCTTTACTTTTCTCCCATCAGTAGTCAGGACTTTTACATGTGACTGGCAGGCTTTTATCCATTGTAGTTTTCTTGCTAAAATTTCTCCATTTAAAGCCACATTTAATACTAGATTTTATTTTAGAAAGTCCACATTATGTGAAAAATATGGAAGACCAGAAATTATTTGAACTAAGACAGGAATCTAGAAAAAGGTTAGAAAAACTAGAAAACAGGAATTTAAATCTGATGTTTGTATATTTGCTAAATTTAAGTAATCACAATTAATTTTGTTTGTAGTTGCCATTTAACTTTTAAAATACTGAAAATGAGATATTCTTTTAAAAAAATTATCTTAGACTCAAAGTAAGACACATGCTATTTCTAAGTCATTTTAATGCACAATCTATAAAGTGGTTCTATTAATTTAAAAATAATTACATGAGACAATGTTTTCTTTATATATTCTTTCTATTATTAAACATTAATAAGACATTTTAATAAATGACTATCAATCACAATGTTATAAATACATTATTTAAATAAAAAATAGCATTTCTTGTTTTAAAAGATGTTTTAGATTTACCTCTAGTGATTTGGTGTTAGTTTCAAACTCTTTGTACTTCATCTTTCCTAAACATATGCTAATAGCTTCCCAGCATTATCAGAATAATAAATTGAAAAGCACTTTGCATAAATAAAATTGTATATAAATGCAAATTAATAGTACTAATGTATGTTATAATTATATATAAAATCTTCCAATGCAAAGCTTTCTTAAGTTGGGATACATTCCCTGAGGGAAGATAAGGATAAAAGGGTTTACAGAAGGACACATAAAATGGTTAAAGTAGAATGAAATTTAGGCATATACAAAAAGAAAGTAGGGAAGCTAATATTATTTTGCTGAAAATGTGAAAAGATAAAGTGAATACAATTGAGTTATTTAAGACTTTGAAGGGTATAGTAAAAATTGATAAGATCCTTTTTTTATATGCCATTCTAATAATACAAGAAGGAGAGATCACTCAAAACTAATGGAAGTTTAATTTAAAAGGGACAAAAGGAAATACTTAATCTTCACATAGAGTAAAGTCAAACCACATAATTTAATCCTTTAGGAGATTATAGAATAAAACACAGATGACACATTTTAAATATAGAGGAAATGGTATTTTTCCGTGAAAGCAAATGGTCAGATTAAATATAAAAAAATAAAATATACTGTCAATGTAATTAATGATGACATCAGTACTAGTAATATGCTTATTCCATTTTTTCAATTTAAATATAAAATTAACAGAAAGCTGCTGACTTTATGGCATTTTTAAATCACAAAATTGCTTTTAGGAGAAAAATCATTGATTCTACATTATATGCCTCATAAATACAATTATTATATTTGTCTGACTTTCTATCTTTTACTAAGAACCTGGATTCTTTTTTATTGAAATAAATATAATCTATATATTAATTGTGATGTAAATTACTTTTTGAAAGTGCTGCAATATAATCAAATATTATAGAAATTTTGTCTTAACAACATATTTTATATTGAAGACCTCTGGGAATAATTTAAGAAAAGAAAACCAAGATTATTTAGTTTTTAATGTATCATACTTTCAGTTATATGAATAAATATTTTATGACTATCAGCAGATATATTTATATTCTACCAATTCAATTAAAATATTTCATGCATACATAAATGTGTAGAAGAAAATTTGTTTAAACTTATTTATTGTGTTTTAATATTTTCTTGTCATAAAATCAGGGTTTCCTGCATATTGGGAGATACAATTAGTGAAAAGATGAGGTGAAAATTTGAGTTAAAACTTTATTAGCAGTAAACAAGCAGGTCAAAACATGATGTACTCATCCTAGAGAATTATCTTTCCACTTAAGTGCACGTGGAGATTTATATAAGAAAAAGAGCAGGGAAGTATATTGCTATGAGGGCTAAATTCAGAGTTGTGGGCACTAATGTATGTCAATGTACTTGTGTGCTAGTTCATCATGATATCTTCAAATCCTAAAAAAATGTTAAAGTCCTAATGTTCAGATTTGGTATTATCTTTCTTTTAGTAGGCTCTTAGGGGAAGTAAGAGATAAGAAACATGTTTTATCTTTATTTATCTCATTTATTTTGGGGAAGTGGGTAACATCTGGCTGTGCTCCAGAGTAAATTTTCACTTCGCACTCAGATATCACTCTTGGCAGACTCAGGGGACCTGATAAAATGCTGGGTATTGAACCTGAATTGGCTGCATGTGAGGCAAATGCCCTATTCTCTGTGCTATAATTCCAGCTCATGAATTACTTTTATTTTTAACAGATGCTGCCTAGCAGATTTTTTTTGATTATAATTTTTTATGTCAGATCTTAATCTCCCCTCACCCCCACACAATTACATTTGGGCCAGTTTAATTTGAGGAAATTTAAAGTGTGTAGATGGAAGTAAATGAAATCAAACATAAAAATGTCTTTCTATATAAAGATATTGATTTTGTCTGTTCTTTATTATTATCTAATTTTTTTGTTTTTTGTTTTTTGTTTGATTGTTTGGGGGTCACACATGGCAGTGCTCAGGGATTATTCTTGGCTGTGCTCAGAAATCGCTCCTGGCAGGCTCTCTGGGAACCAAACCCAGGTTGTTCTCCGGACAACCATGTGCAAGGCAAATGCCTTGCATTGTGCTATAGCTCCAGCCCATAATACCTAAATTTTAATTATATACATTTTAGTAATGCATTTTAGTAATGACTCTCTTAATATATTTTGAAATTAAAAGCCTGTTGTCTTGAAGGGAATAAAACTGCAATTTTAGAAGAAGAAATGTTTCGTTTGGAGAAAAATTCAACAGTCACATTAAATCCTAATTAATTTTTTTTATAGAACAGGTCGCACAAGACCAGTTCAATTTTATTTAATTCACAGCTATTTTGGGGGCCATGCTCCTGATGAACTGAATTATAAGTTCCAGAAACAATTCAATAGACCTTTAAAAGTTGATTTTATGTTGACAGCTGAAAGGTTTCGTGTCCAAGGATTTTCTTTAAATGTGAATTTCAACTTATTTTTCTTTGGGTATAGATTTTGCTGAGATAAACACTTGAATTTAGAAAATTCAATGTCCATTGTCTGATAGATTTAATTTTCAAACTACCTTCCAATTACTATAATCAAGAGGAGAGAAAGTTATATATGTGGTATTTAGAATAACTGTATAAAGGAAGTTTATGCCTAAATGGGAATTATTTCGAACACTTGGGTCCCGAGTATAAGGAGGAGAACAAAAGAAACAGAATGGAAGAGGAGAAATACAAATATGAAAGGATGGGGGCTAGGGATCATGTGGTCTCAAGTGCATTTGTAGTGTTAAAAAACACAAAACTAAATATGAAGGCCAAAAGCAACAACAATGGAATCAAGAGATCAAAACCTTAACAAACTAAACCTAAAAAGGGCCTGTTATACTTTCAGCCTTGGGGTTGGGGAGGGGTTGCGGTTATATACTCTAGGAATATTTGTGGAGGGAGGTTGACACTTGTGGTGGGATTGGCCTTGATTCATTATATAACTTTAATTCAAGTATGAAATATTTAGTAAATCACATTGATTTCAATAAAATTAAGTATTATAAAAAATAAAAATAAAAAATGTTTTATACTATACTGAGCCCCTGTGAGAAATGGTATAACATAGGACAAGCTGAAACAAGCAGTATGAATTGTTTAATGATCAGAAGTTGTTTGATTAGATTTGCTTTCTCTTTTGTATGCATGTTAGTACTTATTGTGTCTACACATTCATCATTATATAGTTGAGATAGATAATTCATTAGAAAAATATTTATCCTGAGAAAAATTGTAAACCTATGATTACATAAACTGTTTTACAAGGTTATATAGTTGTTTTTTATTTGCTTCTGTTTGTTTGCATAAGCAAATTTCCTTACTTATGGAATGTGTATGTTGTATGGATGTGTATGTTGAATAAAATGAGTCAGAGGGATAGGGAGAAACATGGAATAATCTCACTCTTTTGTGAGATTCAAGAAAAGTAGAAGATAGTATAATAATAATATCTGGAAACGATAGAGATGAGGCCCAGAAGGAACAGTTCATGGCAGGAAAAATGTGACAAAGCAGTTAGGGTACAGTAGGCTCTTCTATGCAAATGCCAGTTGGATTTATCACTCTGGATAAAAAATGGATAAAGTGATATATGTGGTACTCTGTGCTTAACAATAGTTCAAACACATTGTCAAAAGGGGAAACTAAAGACAGAGAGTAAGAGATAGAAATAAAATGTATGCCAAGAGGAAGAAAGGAAGTAGGGGGGGCAGGAAAATTAATCATACTACATAGGCCATAGGAAATGTGAAGGTTGGTGTACATTGTTTGGCTGAAACTTAGTCATAAACAAAATTGCTTAAAATAATTAATTTTTAATTTAGTTGAGTGCTAAAATAAGAGACAATATTTTTATTAACTTGAAAAATATAAATATAGAATCAAATTGTGAATATATAATTAATATATATTAGAATATATCATATTCTTTTTTTGGGGGGTGGGGTCACACCCGGCAGCACTCAGGGGTTACTCCTGGCTCTACGCTCAGCAATCACTCCAGGCAGCCTCGGTGACCATATGGGATGCCAGGATTTGAACCAACGTCCTTGGGCATGTAAGGCAAATGTCTTACCTCCATACTATCTCTCCGGCCCTAGAATATATAATATTCTAATAAATACAGAAGCATTCTATAATCTAATTAATATAGGACCATTTTAACCTACTTGTTCAATATTATCCAGCTTGTGTTGTATAAAGCGGTGCTTCCTAATAGTTGCTTAATTCTATTTTGATTGTGTTGATTTGCAGTTAAAGTTCCTAAAGTTATTCATTTTAAATTAGAAAAAATAGGATAGATATTACTTAACAAGTTTGTATTATGCATTATTAAAATTCATTAAACGTAGATAATTCATTTGTAATGGACATAGTTTTATAATTTTAAATTTCTGTGTGTTCTAAAATTGATTTTAAAGAACTTTTGGTAAAATCTTATTTAATTGCATGCAGATAGGATATTACTAATAAGAGATTATGATCTAAGTTGAAATTGCACAGAACTTTTAATGAAACATTTTACAATATTAATAAAACAGTTTGAAAACTATGGACTATTAATATTTTAATATTAAAATTAATAAATGATATATTGCATTGAAATCAATGTAATGCATTCATTAAATTACTATAAGACATTAAAATATAAGTGTAGGTATATATACATACAAATGTGTTTACATACAGTTATATATAAACAAAAAATAAGATTTTCATTATGTCTAGCATATTTTAAGATATCTTTTAGTATTAATATGAGTCATTGTGTTTGAAGATAAACTGCTTCGTTGTTCGTTGCATTGTTCGAAGATATCAGCTATAGTAGCTAATAGGTTTAGAATACTGAAATCAAGAAGATCAAAAAAGGAAATTATATAGGAAAAATACCTTTAAGATTTACAACATAGGGGGCTGGGCGGTGGCGCTGGAGGTAAGGTGCCTGTGCTAACCTAGGACGGACTGCGGTTCGATCCCCCGGTTCCCCATATGGTCCCCCATGTCTGCCAGGAGCGACTTCTGAGCGAATACCCAGGAGTAACCCCTGAGTGTCACCAGGTGTGGCCCAAAAACCAAAAGAAAAAAAAAGATTTACAACATAGATTTACAACATTGAGCAATAATCTATGCCTGAAAGCAGTAGTCAGATACAGTATCAAAATTCAACTAAATGCTTCTGAAGAATCCTCTTCAGCAATATTTTCATTTAGGTTTGAAGGAAAGATACACAACATTATGGATAATCAACAGCTCAGAAAATTTACACACTAAATACCAGCCTTAAAAAATATGGAAATGTCGGGGCCCGGGAGATAGCATGGAGGTAAGGCATTTGCTTTTCATGCAAAAAATCATCGGTTCGAATCCCGGTGCCCCATATGATCCCCCGTGCCTGCCAGGAGCAATTTCTGAACATGGAGCCAGGAGTAACCCCTGAGCACTGCCGGGTGTGACCCAAAAACCACACACACAAAAAAAAATGGAAATGTCTACTTTAAGGCAAGGTAGACCCAACAAACACACTAACTCCTCCAAAAATGGCACTAAGATATTTTGGTTTTTCTTCATATTGCATAAATTTTTTGCCTTTTACAAAAATGGCAGTAAATATCATGAACATTATATCTCTTAATGTCAATGGACTTAATGCCCCAGCTAAGAAACATGAGTGCCAAAGGAAATATAAAAACTGTATCCAATATTTTGCTGCTTTCAAGAAACAGATTTGAATAGCCAGAGTAAATAATGACTTTAAGTTAAAGTTTGGAAGAAAACCCTTCAAGCATACAGCAACTTAAAAAAGAGTGAGGTGGCCATACTAATATCAGACAATAAAAGACCTCAGGATGAGAAAAGTTTATAAGAGATAGAGAAGGTCATTATTTTATGAACAAGGTATATGTACCTCAGGAAGAAATCTTGCTCCTACACATATATTTACCAAATGAGGGACCAGCAAAATACTTAAAGTAAATGCTAATGGACTTGATGAAAGTTATCAATAGCAAATATTAGTAGTGGGAAACTTCAAAATCACTTTGTTACCTCTTGATAGATTAAACAGACAATGGAGGAGTACCATGCATGTAATTTTATTTTCTTTCAGTACTAGTTCAACTATCTTGTCATAGTGGTCCTTTCTCTAATCTAATTGCACACACTACATTTTGTGGCTAGTTTCCTACTATGGACTGGTTTTTCTGGTCTTCTACTCTACTGTCACTAGACAGTATTACCATATTATTATGATATATTTTATTTTTCTTATATCACACAAATGAGTGAGATTATTCCTTGACTATATCACCCTCTAACTTTATACTCAATATAATTATGCATATCTATCCATGTATAGTTGTCATATCATGACAAGAGACATTTTAATATTTCCCAAGGAATATTAAAACCAAAGGCCCACTGAGATGTCTCTCCAATGCTTGAATCACTGTCTTGAGTATTCCCCAGGAATATTTTACCAGCAGGTCCGCTGGGATGTTTTCTTTTCTTGTGGATCACTAGAAATATTTTTGAAATTTGTGTTATGGTACTGACATAACATTTTCACATCTATTGTCCTATAATTATTATTCTCCTTTCTGCTGTGTGTATAACAATCAAATATAGCTTTGAGTAAATTCCTTTTACCTGGATAATATAAACACCAAATTAAAGGCAATATCTTTTTCTCTCTCTCTGTCTCGCAATTGCCCTTGAAGTTGCTGCTTCTGAGAATCAAAAGGATTTGGCCAGGTTGCAGATTTTGGGGTACTGAACTTTTCCCAGAAAATGAAAATTGAATCTTTGTAGACCGAGCTTTCTCTTTCATTTCGACCTCTAAAACAATAGAACGTCTCCCCTTGAAAACAGGAACTAGACACAAAATTCCCCCTTTCACTAAACCCTTATTTTTCGTCTGAGGCTAGCTTGCTAGTAACTGCTTTGAGATATTTAAATTAAACTTCTCCTTAAGACCTTTATTTAATATTAGGTTTATTCAGCCTGCTTTCCACCCTAGCCAGATGTACTGTTTTATTATCAATCTGTTTTTTGTAATTGTAAGCATCTTTTTATATCTCTGACTGGCAAAAATAATTTATATAAACCAGTCAATATACTTAGAAAGCTGTTTTTCTACACACATTGTATGCTCATTTTTCTTCATATTTCTCTGCCCATGCATCTACTCTTCTCTAATGCAAAGAAGTTCTCTAATGCATCCAGATCACAAAAGTTAGTTCATGGCATATATTCCAATTTTATGACTTCATTTATACTAACAGCTGCATAATATTCCACTATGTAGATGTACCACATTTTTATCCATTCATTTGTTATCAGATGCTTGATGTTTCAAGATTCTCTCTAATGTACCTAGTACTCTAACGAATATATTAATGCAAGGGAAATTTCTGTATGCTATTTTAGGTTTCCTAGATATTTCCCTAGGAGTGGTATTGCAGGATCAGATAGAAGCTCAATTCCTAGGTTTTTAAGGAATATATATATTTATTCAAAAAGACTACCAGCTCACCAGCAATGAATGAGAGTCCCTTTCTCTCTATAACAGCACTGGCTTTTATATTTTTGTGATGTAAGTCAATCTTTTGGTATAAGGTGGTATCTCATTGCTGTAATTTGCATCTTCCAAATGAATAGTGATGTGGAACTTTTTTTTTTCCATGTGTCTTTGGCCATCTGAATTCGGTCTTTGAGGAAATGTCAATTCATTTCTCAATAAAATAAATGTTAAGATCTTTACTTTTTATAGATAGCACATGAAAATGTATTTTACATTATTTTAAGAGACATGTTATTAGATAGTATATGTTAAATCTTGAATATATTGAATATCCTCTAATTTTATAGAACAGTAATGTATTTGAATTTTGTAGGTATTCACCACAATAAATTGACATAAAATTTTGAATTTGTATTTTTGAACACCGAAAAACTGTAAATATAATAGACTTATCATTTATTTAACTGCCTTAAACATGAATCCAAATTTTTAAGGAAATTATATATTATTACCAAGAATTCTATTGTATAGATTAATGAGGCTAATACAATTAATTAGGTAATTATTATCAAACATAGGTACAAGAATTAAAACTAATGAGCTGGTAAACTTTGTATATGCTTTAGTTTGTCAATATTTATAGTAAGCTTTGTCACATAAAAGAATACTTATGTGGGGCCAGAGTGGTGGTGCAGTAGTAGGGTGCTTGCCTGGCTTGCAAATAACCAAGGATGAACCACGGTTTGATCCTGGTGTCCCATATGATCACCGGAGACAGGAGCATTTTCTGAGTGCAAAGCCAGGAGTAACCCCTCAGTGTCACTGGTGTGGCCCCAAAACAAAACAAAACAAAACAAAAAAACAATACTTAAATGTGATAAATTTTAACTGATAAACCACAACAACTATAAATGAAATAGAAATAGCCTTACAACGATTGTACTTCTATACTACTTTATTATATTGAGAGTCATTTATTTGGAAGCCTCAATTATTCGTGGCAAGAAAAAAACTGGAATGTTTCTCCAGCCTTATTATGACAACCAGAATTCCTGGGAATAAGCCGGAGCAGATGCTGTAGGCCAGGTGTTGGCAGTCAAATACCAAGACAGCTGGATTTTAAGAATGTATAGATGGAAAACACAAGTCAAGCACAGGCTAGCTAATTTTATACTTCAAAAATGAACATAGACAAGAGGGTAACGGGGCAATTCTATAATAAAAATTTAGTGATATCTGGTAATTATTTAAATTTATAATAATTTGTTTTCTTTGGAGCAGTACTTCAAAAGAACAGCATATTAGAGCAGAATTGAGTTTTATCTCTAAAAATAACTACTCTAAAAATTATCATGATAATAGTAGTGAGTGAGAGAAATTAGTTTTGTGAATGTTGCACTGGTGAAAGGTGGCATTCTTTTTATTAACTAAACCCAAATATAATAAGCTTGTGTGTAATCATGGTGCTTAAAAGTATATATTATTTAAAAAAAGAATTTTATCTCTAAGAGAGATATTAAGTTAGATAGACTATTTGTTTATCCAATAATTTACTAATAGATTATACATGAGAAGTGAGCATAAAATTTGAGACTGTTATATACATCATTATTTTATCTAATTGTATAATGAATAAAATAAATCACTAGTAAGATTATTATGCATAAGATCACATTTTAACACAAACTATACATAATCACAATTCAAATAATAATCTGTAACAAATTAGAAAACTAATTTAGGGTTAAATGTACTAGTAAAATGTATAAGTATGAATCATAATGAATATCATAATCATAATGAATCATAAGCCATTTTTAAGAATTTTCTTAACATAATTTTTGCATAGTTAATAAGAGTTTAGACTACCATTGTAAATTATTTTGGGTCATATCTGGTGGTACTCAGTGGTCACTTCTGTCTCAGAACTCAGAAATCACTAATGGAAGGTTCAGGGCATCATATAGGATGCTAGGAATTGAACCCGGATCCATTCCAGGTCTGCAGCATGCAAGACAAATAAATGATGTTATATTAAAATATCTATTTAGATTAATAAATATGAACATACAATTACTAAATTTGAAATTATTATATTATTCTAAAATAAAATAAATATGAAGAAATATAAAAGAAAAAGTCAATGCTTGACAGCACAATTAAAACTTTTTAGTGCCCTTCCTTAGAGATTTATGCTAGCATTTACAGTATTCTTAATTTTGACAGTAAATATGAACAAATAAGAGAAAATAAAACTATTTATTGTATGCCTTTATACACATTATAAAATAATTCTTAAGTATTATTCAATATAATTGTTTATTTATCATTTTACTTGTTAGCACATTAGAATAACTTTCATTATTGCTTGAGTTTTGGTATGTGTCATGTATTGTTCTTTTAGTTTTGGACATAGAGATGATTCAGACACTCCAACATATTTTCTATTTAAAATATGGATACAACTAAGCAAAATCAGAAACAAATAAGTGAGGTCAATTTCAAATACTTATAAAATGTGTCAACAAAATAGAAGAGAATCAGAAAAGCTGCTGTGAAGGTAATATTCTCTTTTATACACAAGTGACAATTCAACAACATACATATTTTTCATTCAGTAAATAGAAAGTAAAGTACAAATCATAGATGTTTAATTTCTTTCTTATTTTATTTATTTGTTTGTTTTTTGGGGTCCACCTGACAGCGTTCAGGGGTTACTCCTGGCTCTATGCTCAGAAATCGCCCCTGGCAGGCTTGGGGGACCATATGGGATGCTGGGATTCGAAACACTCTCCCTCTGCATGCAAGGCAAATGCACTACCTCCATGCTATCTCTCCAGCCCCATAGATGTTTAATTTCAACTTGGATAGAATAAGTTAATATTTGCAGTTATATTTCTATAATCCTCATTGAGTTTTTGATTGAGTCTTCTAACTAAAGCATTACATGATTTAATATGTTTTATTTCCAGTGTTCTTTAATTTATTATTCTAGTTGTACTGACAATATCCCGTTTTAAACCAAACAATGCAGACTTAACAATTTTAGAATAGGGGCTGGAGAGATACTACAGTAAACAAAGTGATTGTCTTGCATGCAGCAGTCTCAGCTTCACTCCCCAGCATCTTATAAAACCCCCAAATCCCCAAAAAGTGAGCTCAGATATAGGTACTAATGTTGAGCACTGCCAGATATGGCCAAATTTAAACATTCAGTATATTTTCATTATCTTATTAATAATGGATAAAAATGTATTCTGTAGAAAAATTACAATCAAGTCAAATAATAATATAATACAACATAAGGTAACGTAACGTAATGTAACGTGACGTGACATGAAGTGACATGATATGACATAACATAACATAACATATAATATAATGTGATATGATATGATATGATATAACATAACATAACATAGCATAATATAATATATAATAATATCTGTTTAAGTTAAAAAATGAGAAAGGGGCCTAAACAATAATACAGCAGTAGAGAAAGACTTGCACTCAGCTAACCCAGGATGAACCTGGGTTTGATCCTTGGTGTCCCATATGGTCCTCAAGCCAGGATAGATTTCTAAGCACATAGCCAGAAATAACCCTTGAGCCTCATCAGTGTGGCCTAAACCACCCACACAAAAATGAGAAAATGTCATTTTTCCATTGACGTATTTATTCGAAATGCAAGTGTTAGATACTAATTAAAATTCAATTCTTTGAAACGCAATCTGTTTTGGATGGACATTATTCTTTGATCAAAATGTTTTTATAGTTATAAGACTGATGTTTTAATTTTTATAATTATAAATAAAAACTGATTAATCAGTAAATATTTACATGAATAAAGTATTATTTTTTGATAAAAACTCAAAACTATAGCAATCCAAATAAAAATAGATTTTGAGCATCATCTAATGTATTGCTGAACTTCTGTCTACTACAAAGAAAAACTACATTGTATAAATAATTAGTTTGTTAATGACTAATTGGCATAGATCAAAATCTTGATATTATTTTGATTGTGTTAATTTTTCCTCAGGATAAAAGAGTTTGATTATGTGACAGGTTGTTGAATAATAGACAAAATAAACTAAGAACATAGTTTTCTTCCCAATTTGGAAGAAAAGTAACTTATAGTGTACCTACATTTAAGTATTGCTTATTTTTATGAATGTATTACATAAATAACTTATTCAAAAGAATATTAAAACAATTTTTCAGCACATCATATTCAGACCTTAAAATCTGTCTAAATATATGAATATAAATAATTTTAAAAATGTATGTTTTGTTGCCCAAAATCCCATTTCAATGAATACTATTGACATAACTCTTGCTTTAAGAAAAATAATTAAAATGAAATATATTTTGAAGGTACAAGAAAATTATGAAAATTATGAAGTTTTGTGTCAGACTACATCTTCTTCTTTTCCATGAATGATTCTAAGTTTTACCTGAGGCATAATAATCTGTCATCATGGAAATAGAAACATATGCCAGCACCCCACTGCTTGTGTTCAATTTGCAAACAGTATGTGAAAGTTTGTCAAATTCATGTGCTTTCAGCATGCTACTTTGTCACCATCTTGCAGGGTAAAAAGTCACCATATATACTGCTACAGTTTTCCCCACAGAAAACAGGTGTATATTGATTATATCATCAGCAGGAAAACAACAGTTTTGTCTCTTCTTTAACATGGTACTATAATGAAAAGTACAGTTAAAACATGACAAGCAAATATGGATTAACTGGAGAAAATGTTTCCAGTTGTGTGTGGTAAATCCTCAATGCAAATGGTACAAGTTTTAACTTTTCCTAATAATCATAGAACAGGTTTCCTGTATTTAGGGGTAATTATCTACCTCTTGAGATTATTTTAACAATATTAAAAAGTCGCAATGTTCTAGCAATTTTGGGGTGAGGGGCAATGAATTTGACCTATTTTTCTTATGTTCTTACTTTTAGATGTATTAGTTTTTTACTAAATTAAATCTATTTTATTCATAATCTTTTAAAAAATCGACATTCTTATAATATGAAAAGTACTTTAAACTATTGACTAATATTTACAACACTGTAAAAATTAGAGTGTGTGTTACTGTTGATCAATTTACATATCTCAGTAGCAAAGGAATTAGTGCTACATTGTTTTGGGTGTGTGAGTTCATCTATTCCCCATTATGTTTAGTCTCCCCAAGGACCTGTACTGGGAATGAGGGTCTGTGATTGAACTACAAGAAGTACACAGTTTTTCCAATCACTAATTTTGTCTATAACAACAACATTAAGTAGGTTTGGTATAATTTGCAGTGTTCACAATTGTAATGCTGGAATAATTAAAGAAAAGGTAGATGTATCAAAAGAAAAGAAATTTGCTTAGTTTATTCAAAATGAAAGGCAGATTTCCAAAAAGTCGTGACAAATTTTTTTCTGTAAAAGTGGTAGCACAAGGCCAGATCAATAGCACAGTGAAGGGATATAAGCATATATGACCTAGTGTTTAGTTAAGTACCTAAAATTATGATTTTTGGTGTTAGTTATTTACTATTTTGTAAGATCTTCTGACTGCTTTCTGTAATGACTCTCAAAGTTGAAATTCCATTCAACAGTGTGCAAGGGTTCATTCCTCTGCATGACCTCTTTAGTACTTCAATTTTTTTTTAAATATTAGCTTTTCTCATGGTATGGATGAATAGTTACTTCTTTATATATACATGTAAAAATATTAAGAAATTATAATATCTTTCATTTTGCATGCTGAAAAACTATAGGTCTTCTTTGTAAAGTGATTATTTTTTCACTTTTTTTTTTGAAATCCTACTTTGGCAACTTCAGCTAACAGATGGCATATATTTGAAGCTATTCTAAGTTCTAGGTCAGTTCTGAGTTGATTTTAAGTGATTCCCCTCCCAAATGTGAACACATTTTCCCACTTTTTGGATACATGATAATTTGTATTCTTTTTTGATTTAAACACAACTGGTTGTGTTCAGGGACTACTTAGGAGTCATTTCTGGTGGTGTGACTGCCAAGCATCAAGTAGCCCTTGAGTACAACTGTGTGCTTTCTTTTGCACTTATAAAGAATATGATAGGGGCTGTAACTATAGTAAAGTGGTTAGGAAGCTTGCTTTGCATGTGGCAACTGGATTTAATTTTTAGCATCCCATATTGTCCCCTGAGCTCACCCATAGTGATTCCTGAATGCAGAGCCAGGAGTGACCTGAACACTGCCAGGTGTGGTGCAAAAAAAAACAAAACAAAATTTAAAAAACTGACATAATAACTGAATTGATAATTACCATTTCAGTAGATCTGTAAATTATAGACTTAGCAAAGTGCCACATTTTTGATTTAAGTAAATTTAACATAGTACAAATTTTAATATTTTAATATGTATGTAAATAAATATTATAAAGTTATTAAATTCATTACAAGAAGGGTAAACTGGGCCAAAGAGATAGCATGGAGGCATGGCATTTGCCTTGCATACAGGACAGTGGTTCAAATCCCGGAATCCTATATGGTCCCCTGAGCCTGCCAGGGGCAATTTCTGAGCATAGAGCCAGGAGTAACCCCTGAGCACTACTGGGTGTGAACCCCCCCCCCAAAAAAAAGAAGGGCAAATCTAGGAAAAATTTCTGATAAGTTTAGCATGACCCAAATACTTCATATTTATATATAGTTATTAAGAACACTAAACATATTGTCAAATCAAGAAAATATATTGTATAAAAATATAGACAATCAAAAATTTAGATGTTCTGTAATTATCCTTAGATAAGAGATTCTGTAATCTCTCTATAATTTTAAGTCTTATTCTTCAACATAATATAAAACAAAATTTAACAAACAATTTATTGATAGAAAATGACACACTTCAGCATTATACTCAATTTTGATATTTGTATATAGCATAGTTTGATGCATAGAAGAAAACATTGTTAGTATTAGATGCCTAATTTAATACATATTATTTTTATAATCAATTCTTTGTGAATCATTGTGCAAACAGAAGATAATAATCTTACTCAGTAAGATTAGAGAGCAAAAACACAAAACATTTTTAGAATTATAAATTATTTTAGAATTATGCATTTTTAATTTTACATAGAACCTCCACCTAGAGTCCAGTAGGGGATGAATTGCATTGTGCTTACAACGTAAACATTGGCAGTATCAAATGTTTACTTTTATTGTACTTTGAGAATTTTAATTAAAAAGATCACTTCTAAATGACTACCTCTGAAATGCATAGTTATTTACGTATCTCACGCTTTTAAATCATTTTTTACCAGAGCAGTAGGATGTGCTATAGTGAGATATAACTCAGATATCTATATAATGAATCTTTTATCAATTGCCAGGTTTGGCCAATTCACCCCCTACTGTTATCCTGAATTATTTCATCTAGATGAGGTGTTGTACATACTACTGGTAATTTAGCGAACTTATAATAGATGCATGCCATTTTAACATTACAGCAGGGAGCCCTTGTCTTGGTTTTTCAGTTCATAGCACTGTTACTCAACGTAACAACAATTAATAGTTAAATGATAGAGTTTCAACTCAGATAAAAAAGCTGGGAATATGTCTTGCATTCCTCTGTCCTGGATCCTGTGTTATGATATTTAGTCAGCTCTAAGTCCAGGGTATGCTCTTGTAGCAGTGCTATTACTTGTAAATAAGGATAGCATTGAAGCTATTGCAAATCTTAGTAACATCTTTCATATTAAGTTTTGTTTTGATATTGCTCCTAGTTCCTCACTCAACAGTCTCTTCTAATAAACAGACATGGTATTTTTAAAAGACTTTTTTGCTCAATGTTAATTTGGATTGATGTGACAAAGACAATCATTAATAATAAAAAGGCTAATTTTCAGAAACAATTGTTTCTCATATTATGACAAGTCTGCTTAAGCATATTACAAGTTTTTCTATCTCAAAGAGAGATAGAAATTTTTTTGTGGATATCTTCCTACAGAGGAGGTGGCAGAGCAAAGGAGTGCAGAGCCCTTTTCACAGAGCTTTCTGGTAATTCAGGAATTATGAGTCCTTATTACTTTCTTCTGCTCTTCATTTCTTGGATGACTGCATATCCAACAGATAGGTCTTCATATCTAAAAGTTATGGTCAAAAGACAATTCACTATAACAATCTATAATTTGAATGGATAACTGCTTTTTACATATAGTTATTTAAAACAAATAGTTATTTAAAGAAACTGTCGTTTTGCTATTGCAAGAGTTTCTCTGAAGTAATGCAGACATTGCTCATCTAATTTAGTAGTAATAGATTATAAATAACTGAGTTTGTTCATTAATATTTTTAAATATTGATATTTGAAGCATAAATAAGCCTTTATATAGAGGTAATTATTAAATACTGTTGCATATAGAAAAAATACTTTCATGTTTCGAGGCACCAATTATTTTATTGCTTCTCCTAGCCAGATAACACTGTACATAGTTTAAAGTTGTTTTGATATATTGTGATCTATAAATCAATGACATGAAAAGAAAAAAGACATATTACAAACTTGACTGAATGAGGATTTTAGCAGTGAGATTAAAATTCAGATTTTCTATAATTATATTTTCATTTCCAGTATTCTCAGGAGAAAAGAGTAGATGAGTTAATAATTGGAGACTTATTTTGTCATTCAGAGAGACTTAATTGCAATGTAGTTTACTCACTGAAGAGTACTAAAATTTATGTGATACAAATATATTTTTATTTATGTGATTAAATGTATTCACTATGAATTAATTAAAGTTAAATATAGTATAAGATATTTATTATTGTAAGCAGTAGTTTTATCCTCAAATTCATCATGGATAATTAATTACAATATTTTGTATTAATTTGAAACTTTAGTAAGTTTATGAAAGTTAAGTTTATTAGAAATAATGGACTAAATAATCATAATTATAATGATTGCTACATGCTATTCATCATTAATTTTAAGACTGACCAATATATAAGTTTACATATAAACATTAATTACAAATACTACATTGAATATATATTTCTACATATTTTATTGGATAAAAAATACGACTAGACTTAATATTGAGATACCTTCATATTCTTGATATTGACAATAATATCTTAAGATCTTGTCTTTAAGCTTATTGTTAATTAAATTCTAAAACTCTTGAAATATTACATTTTTATTATAATATAATAAAAATATAGGTTTTAAAAATGTATTAATTTTTATATTTATTATTAACACTATTCAAATGTTCAGTTAGAAAATACTTATTACACAAATTTCATAGTTATATCATCTGTTTTCCTATATATTGGGAACTTTTTTTTTTCATTTTTTTGGGTCACACCTGGCAGCGCTCACAGGTTCATGGGTTACTCCTGGCTCTACGCTCAGAAATCACCCCTGACAGGCACAGGGAACAATTTGGGATGCCAGGATTTGAACCACCGTCCTTCTGCATATAAGGCAAATGCTTTACCTCCATGCTATCTCGCTGGCCCCTATATTGGGAACTTTTAATAGCATGATTCCATCTTACTACATAGACATAATTAATTCTAATTAATGTTGGAAGATTTACTGATAGACCAAATTAAATTTATTTTTCCTATTTTTAAAAGCTATTTCTTGTTATGATACAGGTTCTACTCAAATTTTGCAAGATCAGAATTTAATAATATGTATGCAATTATAGTAATTTTCAGTGGTTTTGGTCAAGGGAGAAAGAAAGTAAAGGGTCAATGGCTTTTATTTTATATTTTTGGTTTTTGAGTCACATCCGGCAGCACTCAGGGTTACTCCTGGTTCTATGCTCAGAAATCCCTCCTGGCAAGCTAGGGGAACAATATGGGATGCCGGGATTCAAACCACAGTCGTTCTGCATGCAAAGCAAACACCTTACCTCCATGCTATCTCTCTGGCCCCAAATTTTTATTTTCAGTAAATACCTTATTTATTAAAAATTATTAAAAATTGAGAATTTTTGTTCCCACCTGATGAAAATGTGTGTTCTCTTACATGATCGTTATAATGTGAGTCCGTTAGCTCATTTGTCTCTTGACTTTCAGTTACAAACTTGCCTTTTCATGTTTACTTTTTACTTAATTTTTTCTTTTCTTTTTTTTTTTTTGGCCTTACCTCCATGCTATCTCTCCACCACCCCCTTTATACTAATTTTTAAATCACATCATATATAAACACCATGGTTACAAATTGTTCATATTGAATTTAAGTCATATTATGTGCACCATCCTTCACTAGTGCACATTTCCCATGATAATGTTATCATTTTCCTTTCCCCCTTCCCCTGGCATGCCTTTGGGCAGACATTTTACATAATTCATTCTTTCTTCTGCTTTTATTTTTCATTTAGACAATGTGGCTTGATCTACTATTGTTAATGAAGGGGTACCTTGTTTATTACTTTGTCCCTTTTGACACCCAGTTCTGTCCAGAGTAATCAGTTCTGGCTCTCAGTGTGGACAAGGTCTAAGGGGAACATTCTCTACCCTGTTTCCCCATTCTTTGTCAATTTCCTACCATGGACTTGTTCTCGCACTTATCTCTATAGATTCTAGATATCATTACAATAATGTGTTTTATTTTTCTTATATCCTGCACATGAGTGAAATTATCTATGCCTATCCATCTCCCCTAACTCACTTTACTCAACCTAATAACCTTCATATTCACAAATATATAAACAAATTCATTATTTCATTTTTCCACAAACATATGGCAAGCTTTATACTCAATGGGAATTAACTAAAAGCCTTTCCTCTAAGATTTTGTAAAAGATGAGTTTGCCCGCTTTCACCATTTCTATTCAATGTCATATTGAAACTATTTGCAATAGCAATTAGGAAAGAAAAATATATCAAGAGTAAATGTATCAATGTAAATGAAGAAGGAAGAAGTCAGGAAAGTGAAAGATGTCAGCTCTTGCTGTTTGTAGATGATTTGATATTATATTTAAAGAAAACTAAAGTCTATAGAAAAAAAACTTCTAAAAATAGACTATTATTGTAAGGTGGCAAGGGTACCATATCAATATGCAACGATTCGTTTATGTATATGTGTATGTGTGCATATGTTTATATATATGGTTTTATAGCTTCATTTCTCAATATTCAGGAGTACTAAGTAAAAAATTAATATCCAATGCTCCATTAATATGCAAATCCATGTGCTACACTCAGCGGTGTCCCTAGCTCTATTCTCAGAAATCACCCTGATAGGCTCAAGAGACCAGGGATTGAACTAGCTGAGTTTGCAGAGTGCAAGATAAACACCCTACCCACTGTACTATTGCTCTAACTCAGGGTTGGTTAATTTTATTCTCCAGAAACACTTAAAAAGTTTTAATAAATTTTGAAAATTACTAGAGAAGAGTGCTACAAACCTTGAGAAGGTAAAAGGCACACATTAAAGTAAACTTTTTACAGTGTACAAGACATATTTTACATTCTTGTACAATACTGTATAAAGCATAACCAAGATATATTTTGCATAAGTTGGAATGATATCAAAAAAATAGGACCACAGAAGTATGCGATCAATGATTTCTAGATACAAACACAATAAGAAAAAAAGGAAATGTGAAAATGTCTCTTTTCAATGTCCCCTGAAACAACAGTATAAATCCAATTAAAATTAATTGTAACAGAAATATTGATGGCTGGATATTGCACTCATGAATGGTGTTGTACACTACAATATTAAAATTAATTCATGATCAACTTTGTGACTATAATAAAAAGAAAACTGTATAATTAACAACCTTGTTAGTGATAATGTTTAAATAAAGTAAATTAAAAAATATTACCAAAAACTTGCGAGACAAATCATCTGGTATCTACTGTATATAGGGATAGATCTCTTTAGAGGTGAGAACAAGGTGGAAAGGTATAAATTGAACTTGAAAATTACATATTTTAGTTTTTTTTTGAATTTTATTATGCATAAGCATACAATTAATCACTAAAATGACTAACATATATAGTACTCTTTTGCAGAAAGCTTTATCTTTTGCTCCTTATTTATAAGATACTTTTTCCCACTGATACAATATTTTAACTGAAGAATTTTAAAGTTATTCTAAAAGAGTTTTTACTTTCATAAAGGAATAACATTTTACTTGAAATTCTACCATTTAATATATCTGAAGCTGTTATTTTCCATTCACCTTTTGTTTAATATAATTTTTCTGGCAAATGTTCTCATCTAATGGCTTATGGCAATTAAACCTGTGTGAGAGCATAAGTTTTGAAGAACTCACAAAATGTTATTACCTTATAATCTAACTATATTAAAATTCTGTATTGCTCATTGAAAGCTGATTTAAGTATTTCTTTTTTTGCTCTTAAAAACAGGACCCCTAACTGAGGATTAAATTAAAATAGTCTTTTCATAGATGACTCCCACTGGAATGTAAATTACAATGCTAAGATTGCTGGTTCTCATGGTCTTTCTTTGTTATTTTTCTATTAAAGTATCTAATTTTAATATAAACTATTAGTATATATTGAATCTAATAAAATAAAGGATGGCCAGAAAGGACAAAGATTAAAATGTAAATTCAAGGGGCTAATCATTTTCTATCTAAAGGCTAGTTGTATATACTCTGTGGCATAAATGCATAGGGTTTGCCTTTTACTATTCAGAAATTATAATAAAAAAGTTATTTGAGTTCTTTTGCTTGCCAGCTCATTTCCTATTTTTCAGCTAACACTTTAGATTACTGTGTAAACAAATAAATTAAATACTGCTGACACTGGAAACAAATATAGTTTTATTTATTTTGATTGACTTTTGTTATTGCTTTATTTCACAAAGATATTTTTGTCTTTAAAGAATTAATTTATTTCTTAATCTCTATGCTTTTTTCAATTGAAAAAATAAATAGGTTCTGAACTTCTATTTCTTCTTCTCTTTTCTTTCTTTATTTAAACATCTCGATTACAAATATGATTGTGATTAGGTTCCAGTCATGTAAAGAACACTCCCTTCACCAGTGCAACATTCCCACCACCAATGTCCCAAATCTCCCTCCATCCCACCCCACCCCGCCTGTATTCCAGACAGGCTTTCCAGTTCCTTCATTCATTCACATGATTATGGTATTTCTCTCTGTAGTTATTTCTATAACTGCACTCACCACTCTTTGCGGTGAGCATCATGAAGTGAGCTGGAAGTTCCAGCCCTCCTTTCATTGTCTCTGAGGATTGTTTCAAAAATGACTTTTATTTTTCTTAAAATCCATAGATGAGTGAGACTATTCTGCGTCTCTCTCTCTTTCTCTCTCTCTTTCTGACTTATTTCACTCACATGATAGATTCCATATACATCCATATAGGAAAATTTCATGACTTCGTCTCTCCTGATGGCTGCATATTATTCCATTGTGTATATGTACCACAGTTTCTTTAGCCATTCGTCTGTTGAAGGGCATCTTGGTTGTTTCCTTTAGAAAAATAGCATTCAAATAGTGTTTGGATTTGGTTTGTTGTTTTTATTGATTAATTTGGGCACCACAACAGGGCATACTATGAGCTTGTTCTCGGGAATCACTCTAGATAAGATTGAAGGACCATATGCAGTACCAGGAGAAATAACTTGGGTCAGCCACATGCAAGGCAAGGACACTACTTGCTGTTTTCACCACTGTGGTCAAATAAATCTTAAAATAAATAATTTGTGTTTAACATTTAGATTAAAAATTTGGTATGGGTTAGGTTATTTTGCTTTATCAGCTTGTTGTCACATAGCTATCAGAATATGTTTGCTATTATAAAGCGATTTTATGGCATACTTTAGAAAGAATACTAATAGTGATTATATTAACAGCCCATTACACTATCTTTTTAATATTTTATTTAAAATCTTGATTACAAAAATGATTGTAGTTGGGTTTCAGTCATGTAAAGATCAACCCCCACACCAGTGCAACATTCCCATCACCAATGTCCAAAATCTCCCTCCTCCCCCACCTATACATCAGACAGGTTTTCTTCTTCCTCATTCATTCACATTGTTAAGATAGTTCTCAATGTAGTTATTTCTCTATCTGCACTCTTAACTTTTTTCACAAAGATATTTTAATAGTGTAGACTGCAGTAACAAGACAAGGTATATCAAAAAGAATTATGAGTTTATAGAAATAGTGTAGCATAAAAATAAAAAATAATAAAAAAGAAATAGTGTAGCAGATAACTGAACTGAATTCAATCCTTTGCACAGAGGTAAGGCATTTGCCTCGCAGGTGGCTGACCTAGGATGGAGCTCCATACTATCTCCGTCAACCCAGATGGTCCCCAGAGTCAGGAGTGATTTCTAAACTCATAACCAGGAATAACCCTTGAACGTCACTGGGTGTGGCTCCCAAACCAAATAATAATAGTAATAGTAATAGTAATAGTAATAATAATAATAATAATAATAATAATAATAATAAAATACTCTATATTTCTGATTATTAGGGCAAATAATTATTTTTGGAGTTATGAATAATTTAAGACAAAATAAATTTTTTAAATATTATTTAGCACTTCAACATATAGCATTATATTGAAAAATACTACAAATAATTCAGGTGACTGAAAAGAATACGAAGTATGCATAAGTGATAGGTATGAGTATAAAGGTAGATAAGATATTAGTCCAACTGAAAATTCCCATGTATATATTTAATAGGACAGTTGTAGAGCTATATTGTTTAATTATAAAGAAAAGTAGTTGAAAGATATTATTGCTAATTTGCTACTCACATGGAATCTATGGGGAACATTACAATCAAATTAATTATATTTATTTTATAACATTGGAATTGGATAATTTATAATCCTAAAATCTAAATAATGCAACATAAATTGATTTGTACACTGAAAATTAAGTTTTTTTTAATTTTTATGTGACCATATTAACTTACATATTTTTCACAGTAGTATCTTAGGTACATATCAACATTGAATCAGGGGAATATATTAATAAAGCTTTTGCAGGTATAGTAATGTCAATTAAGGTATCAAAAATTAAATACTCTATATAAATAAACTAAGAATATAATAGCAAACCATATTTGGTGTATATTTTATGATCTTAGCTATTACAAATTAGGAATAGTGGACATATATCTTTCAATCTGAGAACACTTGATGTATAGATGGGTAGATAACATTTTTACAGTTGTCATCAATTTTATAATGTTTAAAGTAGAGTTTGTTTTATGGGAACCAGTACAGTGGGAAGGGTTTTTCCTTACATGTGGTTTACTTAGTTTCAATCCCCTGCACCAAGTATAATAACCTTAGCACAACCAGGAGTGATCTCTGAGTACAAGAGAGCCAGGATTAAACCCTGCACACCTCCAGGTTTGACTGAAACGATTCTCTTTACTAGAGGTAATTAAGAAACTATCATTACCATTTTTATTTGCTAGAAACTGAACTTTAGCTATATATATACATATATATAGCTAAAGTTCAGTTTATATATATATATATATATATATATATATAGTGCAGAATATAACATGCTTCCATTGTACACATCAGACCTGGATTCAACATCTCCAGCACCACATAAAACCCTCTGATCATTGCCATGAGTATAGATCATACTCCATGGTCATAATCCATGAGTATAGAATTAGGAGTAAACATGTAAAACTGCCAGGTGTGGACCACATGTATATTGTGATAAGGATAGCAAAAGTAATAAAATGGTTAATCAAACTCATTATATAAAGTGTGAAGTAGAGCATTAAAGAGCATTAAAGATACAGAAAGTATTTCACTACATTAGCAGATATTGATAAACACAAGGTCAGCATATAAAAATAAACTGCATAAACTCCTAGCAAGTAATAATAAATTAGATAAAAGGAAGTTTTCAGCTGCATAAAAATTGAAGATGATCAATAAATATGATAGATGTAAAATATCATTCAGGTATAATTTTATACAAGAAAACATGAATGCATGAATGAAAAATGAGAAAGTTTGCCATATTTTTTAAACAATCTAAGATACATAAATCTTTTAAAATTAGCAGCATATACCCAAAGTCAATGTATCACCAATAAAAATATTATTTTTGCATTGGTGTAGATAATATGAAAATATTAAAATTTATCTAGTATTGCAAAGGATCAATTGAATCTTCTCTATTCTGAATACATGTAAGACAAATATTAAAATATAAGTTTAAAAACTTGAAGATGTCCATCAATGCCTTGTTAATTTTTGGGTAAATATATAAATTGTACATAATTGGATAAATATATAAATTTCCAATATAAATTGTAAAATCCAAAATAAGTAGTTAGCTCGAATTTATGATTATGATAGTGGAAAAATGACCTTTAAAATAATCAGAGAATGCTCTTTGAATATTCATTTGAATTAATAAGTATTTAATGTAAATAAGCTTAATATAACATATTATACACATATTTAACAAAATATTAAAATTACACTGTGCATGTACAAGTTAAGTATTTAGAATAATTTTGGGCACTGGCACTTTGTTAAACTAGTAAAATAATAAAGATTTTAGAAAAAAATAAATAAATAGTAAAATATAATTAAATATGACAAGCATTTATCAAAAATAATTTACAATTAAAGGAACATTATTTATTCAAAAACCTATTCTATATCAGAAAAATGTTCATCTTACATATTAAATTGCACTAAAAGAATTAAGGCTGTATGTTCAAAATATATTTAGACAAAATAATTAGTACTGCAATTATAGAAAGTGCTATAACTAAATCAAAATGAAAAGAAGTTATGGTAATATCAAATGATATTGACATGTCTTATATGAAATTAAAAATTGTAGTTACCATAAGATGATTACCAGTAGACTGCTTAAAAATTAAAAGAGCAGCCAGAACCATGTCCACAAACGTAGTTGCCATGTCTGCACCCAGCCAGCTCCATACTCACTCTGTACTCAAATAAGATATAAACCAAATCATGAAAAATCCTAGGTGCATCCACCACGCAAATGAAAGCAGATAATCTTTGAAGAAGAGAAGGACCAAGTCCATAACCAGTAGAAGCCATGCCTGATGCACCCATCTCCATACTAACCAGTTTACCAGTGGCCCTGCTTGACCACTCTTCTGCGACTATGGAGAGACACCAATTTGGCCAATTTGGTCACCAATTTGACCAGGCATGCCACTATTTGGATTAATATAACCATGACTTTTATGAAGTAAGTACATGTATCCTCCTTCTACTTTCACCTTCTGATCATTCTGGAAAACCTGACAGCCTAAAACATGTTGTATAAAAGCCTCAGTATCATAGATGCTGTTTTGAATTCCTGGGCTGAGCAGCATTTTCAGTCACACTACTACTTCATTTCTGTTTAATACTGTAATCACCAAAGGAACACAAAAATTTAGATTCCAATGTGTAGCTGATTTCACTTAGTGTTCAGAAACAGATGAAGCAGAAAAACAGTAGCCAAGTACCAAGAGCTTATTAAGCCTTCTGACAATGACTTAATGAGCTAATTTGGACATGCAATAGTTTTCATAAATTTGTCTCTATGCCTTTTTCCCTCTTATCTTTCTTCTTTTTTTCTTTCTACTCTTTTTAAAATGAGTTTTCACTTGCTTATCTAAAAATGTGTTATAATCAATAATGCCAAATATACCTTACATGCTCTTTAAATATAGAAAATTAAAACAATTATAAATGGAGATTTTAAGTCATGGAGAGTGAATACTAGAAAGAAATCAAATCCCCAGGCAAAGGATTTCTTAATAAAAGTGCATTTTGGGGCCGGAGAGGTGGAGCTACATGTAAGGTGTTTGCCTTGCAAGCACTAGCCAAGGAAGAACCACGTTTCGATCCCCTGGTGTCCCATATGATCCCCCTAAGCCAGGGGCAATTTCTGAGTGCTTAGCCAGGAGTAAAGCCTGAGCATCAAACAGGTGTGGCTCAAAATACCAAAAATAAATAAAAGTACATTTTATTACTTTTGTTGCATTTCTAATTACATCAATGAAGAAAATAATAGAGTGAAATATTACATAGTGAGTATGTGTATAACATATGTGACAGGACAGAATCAGCAGAGGGAGACAATCTTAATTATGTTATAAACAATGATTCTACACAAAAGACAACATGATATGAAGAAAAATGTGTTAACATATTAATAAAACTATCATATAAATAAAATATTGAAATATCTTAACTTCTTATCTTCTGTTGCTTGATTGTTTTAAATACTATGAGATTTTATGATCTTACTGCATTGTATAACATTCTCTGAAGGAATAATAAATGAGCTTAACATCAATTTTTTAACAGCAACTGTGAATGGACTGCTTATTAACTATGAATAACTTTCCCTTCTATTGAGTTTTTCTGTCCTCGAATTCTGAATCAAATACAGACATAAGTGGTAACCTTAATGGGACAGTTTCTGTACTGACTAAAGAATGAGGAGACATGTTTGTGGTATTCCCAGTGTCTGTTAGAAAATACTTATTTGTGGGTAAACTGTTAACAAGTTACTGCTGTCATCCCATGTATAAGCTAGTTTTTTTCATTAACATTTTTATCACCATCAAAATTCACATTCAAATCATGATCTCTTTAGCCTATTTTTCTACTGGATAGTCAATATAAAGATATTTATGGGATTGCCTTAAAAAAAGAAAGTGGGGCCAAAGCTATAGCGCAGATGTAGAACTATAGCACAGCTGTAGGACATTTGACTTGCATATATATGACCCAAGTCAGATCTCGGTTCAACCTCTGGTGTCCCTAATGGTCCCTCAAGCCAAAAGGAATTTCTGAGAGCATAGCAAAGACTCCTGAGCATCACCGGTTGTGGCCCAAAAGAGAAAAGCAAAAATAAACACACAAACAAACAAGCAAAAAACCAAGAAGACTTTACTGGAAGCAGTATATGTTGCATCATATTTCTTGATCTAAAATTTTTTAGCCACATTCTGGGACTATTATATTCTATTTTTATATAAATACTGCATTGGTTATGGTAAATTAGTTTTACTCAACTATGTCAGTCATCTAGAGTTAAACTAAATTTCATAAAATATTTTTATTAAGTATGTATGCACTGTAGTTACAATATGTTCACAATGCAGGTTTGTTTATTTTTAACCACAGACAGAAAGATATCGATTGATTTTCATTCTTAAAATGTACAACACCCGTGACCAGTGCACACATGCACACATTTACACATTTTCTTCCAGTAATGTTCTCAATTTTCTTTACACTGCCCCACTGATTTCTTATAGAGCAGACATTTCAGACCTCTCTCTCTTTCTCTCTCTCTCCCCCTTTCTCTCACTCACTCACTCACTCACTCACTCACTCACTCACTCACTCACTCAACCCTTTTAGGCATTGTGGATTTCAATATTGTTACTGACTTTATCTAGCATTGGACCAAATTCTATTTCAGAGTGATTATTTCCAACTATCACTGTTATAATGATCCTCTATCTGTTTGATCCATTTCTTTGAAGAATATATTGGGTATACTTAGAGGAATTGCATTAAATCTGTACAGTGTTTTGGGGGAGTATTGCTATTTTAATGATGTCATTCCACCCAATCCATGAAGAGGATATGATGTGTCTGCATTTCTTTATGTCCTCTTATTTCTTGAAGCAGTGTTTTGTAGATTTCTTTGTACAGGTTCTTCACCTCTTTAGTTAAATTGACTCCAATGCATTTGAGTTTCTGTGGCACTAATGTGGATGAGATATTTTTTAGTGTCCATTTCTTTTTTTATCATTTGTGTTTAAGAAGGCCATTGATTTTTGTGAGTTAATTTTGTAGTCTGTTTATGAAGAACATGTAGTTAAAACACTCCATGACTTTGAAATTAAAGGCATCTTTAAGAAGGAAACATCACTGTCCAAACAAGTGGAGATAAACAAATGGGACTATATTAAGCTGAGACTTCTGCACCTCAAAGGAAATAGTGAGTATGATAGAAAGGCCACCCAAAGAATGGGAGATTATTCACTCAATATTAATCAGATAAGGGGATAATATCTACGATATACAGAACTTAACAAGAAAAAAAACTAACCCCTTCAAAAAATGGGGAGAAGAAATGAACTGACACTTGCTCAAAGAGGGAAAGCAAATGTACAAAAAGCTGAGCTCAGGGGATATTCCAAGCTATGCGCTCAGAGGTTGCTTCTGACAGGGATGGTGTAAATTGAACTGAGTCATCAGGGTTGGCCACTTGCAAGGCAAATGCCCTACCAATATGTTATCCCTCCAGCCCCTATTATTAATTTTTTAAAAATTTTATAATTTCTGGAAAACAAAATAAAAAGGCTGATTAGTTAAGTTGATGCAATATATCAACAAATGAAGTCAGCAGCTTACACCAAAGGTGTGCTTTAGATTTTCTTGTCTCCTATATACTGCTTGGAGAGGAAATCCATTAATGTGTTTAATATTAAAAATATTTACACATAATTACCAATATGCTAATATGAATTCTAATATAGTTACCAATTAAAAGGAAAACATATTTAAGCAGTTTTAATTATTACTTCAATATGTTTAATACATATATTAAATATTTACATTATATTAAAAAGGCATTTTAAAACATATATTTTTTTAAGGGGAGAGCAAGAAAACAGTCACCCAATACCATAAATTATGCAGTCAAGTTTTCCACATTTCGGAAAATCACAGGGTCAGCACATCCAGAGTGCAATGAATAAGCTTCATCCTGAGATAACCATCTTTGTGATTATGGTATCTCCCCTGCCAGGTAAGTAACTCACTGTTTTTATTATTTTTTTAATGTTTTAATTTTTTTTCTTTTTGATTTTTGGGTTACACCCGGCAGTGCTCAGGGGTTACTCCTGGCTCCATGCTCAGAAATCGCTCAGGTAGGGACCACATGGGGCATCGGAATTCAAACCGATGACCTTTTGCATGAAAGACAAACGCCTTACCTCCATGCTATCTCCCGGCCCCGTAATTTTTTTTCAGCCACACCTGACTCACGAGTTACACTTGGCTCTTCACTTAAAAATCACTCGGGGGGGGGAGGGGGGGCGGAGAGATAGCACAATGGCATTTGCCTTGCAAGCAGCCGATCCAGGACCTAAGGTGGTTGGTTCGAATCTCAGTGTCCCATATGGTCTCCCGTTCCTGCCAGGATCTATTTCTGAGCAGGCAGTCAGGAGTAACCCCTGAGCACCACCGGGTGTGACCCCCCCCCCATAAAAAAAACAAATAAACACAAAAATCGCTCTGGCAACGATATGAGATGCTGGACCTAGGACGGACTGCAGTTCGATCCCCCAGTGTTTCATATGGTCCCCCTCAAGCCAGGAGCTATTTCTCAGCATATAGTCAGGTGTAAGCCCTGAACGTCACCGGGTATGACCCCCGAAAAACAAAAGCAGAGCAAAACAAATTATTTAAGACTTTCTACCTTATGTTATTCATAGGTAAGTTTTAGGCATATAATGTCCCAGCAATAGTCACAACAACAATGTTAATTTCTCTCCACCCAGTGTACCCAGATTTCCTCCCACTCACCCCAGCCCACCGCCTGCTACCCTTTTGACAGACATATTTTCAAGTTTAGTTGTGTTTTGAGTCTCTTACTTTCAGTGTTGTTGACTCTATACTTTGTACACTGCTTCCATTATATCCTGCACCCACTCCATCCCACCCCTATCCTCCTGATCACAGCCACATCTTACCTTCCCACTATGTTTGTTTTTTAAAACTCCTGATGAAGTGAAGGCAAAACAGGAATTGGTTTAATGTCCTTCCAGTTACTCTCTTCAACATCACAATTTAAATTTAATCTTCATTAGTATAGTGGGTAATTTTGTTCACAGATATAACCATAACTATTAAAATAATGGCTGTTATATGGTAGGTGCTCAATACATCTTCACTGACTTTATAACTGAATTAATAAATATTCTCTCGAATTTCATGTCATTAATTTTAAATGTTTGCACACTCAGCAAATTTTGTATCTCTTTCTATTACTACATGCTATTGAAAATTTAATTTAATGTGTATTTAAAGAAGAGCCAGAGAGATAGCATAATGGTAGGACATTTGCCTTGCATGTGTCGCACCCAGGACAAACCTGAATTCAATTCTCAGCATCCCATTTGGTCCTCTGAGTCTGCCAGGAGAGATTTCTGAGCACAGAGCCAGGAGTAACCTCTGAGGTTACTGGTGTGGTCTCCCCCCAATTAGAAAAAGTGGATTTAAAACATATTACATCTCCTATCCAGTTCTTGTTCCCTACTGATGTTCATGTTTTCAATGCCCAAATGCTTAGTGCTTGATAATGGTATGAAGAGAGTAAACCTGATCAAATGTAAAATGTTGATCCTGGAGTTGAAGCTAAACATTTCCCTGAAAAAGACTGAACAATAAAAATGTTTTTTTTCTTAGTTAAGTGTTTATAGTTAGTTCAAGTATTCAGTCTCATAATAAATATGGATTTTTCAGTATCTTCTTAAAACCATTTCTACCTTAGTCATTTAACCAACTGTAGAATATATTATGAACCTTCATGGCTCATCCCTTTCACTAGCTACAGGAAACTTTGAACTTATAGTAATGAACTGCATGATACTGCATGATCAGTATTTTTGGATAGAGTATATATATGCATATATTAACATATACCATATTTTTCGCCACATAAGATGTACTTTTTCTTCCCCAAACGGGACTGGATAAGTGGGTGAGTCTTATATGGCGAATGTCCATCTGGGGGTTCAGACTTGGGAGTATTTGCACCCGTGCCCGGACCCCCAGATGGCCTGCAGCCATCTACTCACTCTTCTCCCAGACTGATCTCACATGGAGTGTGAGAGAGGCTGATCCTGCTGCTCTGTGTCCTCGCACGCTGTGTCGTGCTGCTGTTCACACCCCTATGACAGTGGAGGAGAGGGGGTCGTGCTGTAGGTAAGATGTCTGTCACATGCTGCCATCACAGACATCACACTACTGTGTATACCGCAGAACTGGTTCTACTCCCCATCCATTCATTTTTTGTCTGAAAGCACTGTAACTAAGCAGCGGTCCCCAACCACCGGGCCGCAGCCCACTACTTGTCCGAGGCCCGGTGTTTAGTGGGCTGCCAGCGACCAGCGCTGACAATATATTTATGGAGCTACTGCAATTTAAGTGGAGAGGACATCAGAGCTCCGCCTACTTAGGGGCAGAGCCCTTGTCATTCTGAGTAGATGAGGACCCAGAGTGACAAGAGCTCCTCCTCTAAGTAGGCAGAGCTCCGTCCATACACTACAATGGCTGGAACCTCAGAATGTTGCCATTAACAAACAGTTAAAAGTTCTGAGGAGAGAAGTGGAACACCTGGATGGCAGCTGGCAACCATGATTTGACTCCTACTGGGCGGATGAAGAGACCCACTATCACACAAGTGTGTGAATGGGTTAAAAGGTCATGGGACTCCGTTAAGGAGGATATTGTTGTAAAATCCTTCAAGAAATCCAAAAACCAAAAAAAAAAAAAAAAAAAAAAAAAAAAAAA
>PVKC010005037.1:0-34179 GCA_004027635.1 Crocidura indochinensis | reverse complement strand
GGTTCATTCAGGTCCAGTTGTACTTGCCAGCTATGACTGCACCAAATACTCACCCCCAGTTAAGAACAGGTCACAGAATCCTACTTTTCCAGATAAAAGTGTAATATTCAAACCAGAGGAAAACAAGAAAAGTGCTGATTCAGGCCAGGTCCTGATTTTAGAATTGGGGCCCAGAAATGGGGCCTTTTCCTGATCAGTAAAGTATTGCAATGAAGGGGTAGAGGCAGCTTGGATTCAGTGGGCTCAATCTCACCTCTGACTGTACCAGTGACATGGTCTGTGTGCCCTCCTTTCCTCTCTTTTAAAATAAGTAAGAATTATTCCTCCCAGAGTGTTGGGAGTGATTAGTGCAGGTAACAGACTTAAATCAGTGTCTTTCCACCAGTTATTGCTGCCATTATCACCATAGTAGCCAATGGAGATATTGGTAATTATTGCCTGACCATTGCTGTTCTGAACATATTTAGTATTGCAGTCTAGACATGACCATTGTAACCAGAGCTCAAAAAATAATCCCTCAGCATAGTCACTGCTTAGCTGTGAAGCCTTTAGGGTTTCTCAGTCTCCAGGATTGAAGTCCAGATCTCAATGTCGATAACTTGGCCACCTTCCATCAACTCCTTCCTGCCCTCCCTCCCCTGCATACCTGCTCCGAGTGTTCACTAATTATTCTGTTTTATGTTCTTTTAAAACTTTTCATTGCTTTATTTTGGGACCTCTGACTGTGCTGTTCTTTCTTTACATCACACTACCTCCCTCCAGCATTGCTTTGTATCTCTCTAGCCTTTAAACTGCAGGACTCAGCTAAATAGATCATCAGTGTGGGCGTGGAGCAGCCTTTTATTTGACTTGATATTTAACTGTTGATATCCTATGCTCCTGTGATTCTATGCTTTATACTTGGTATGAGAAAACAGTATGTATTCTCAGAAACTATTAAAACTCACAGCCAGCCATGAAGGACTGGAAGTGATTAGATGGGTCAAAATGTAATTTGATTGTGGCTATTTCCAATCTATGGAACATAAGTGGATTTGGTGATTCCTCTCTCTTTCTCTTTCTCTCATTCAAGAAGATGACTTTTTTCCCTTCCCTAACACTCTTTACAATTAGTTTGTATGAATTCAGAAGCTGTCCTTATTATATCATTATGTACTTTCTACTTAACCCGATTGTATATCATTGCACTTGTGGGATAAAAGAAAAATGGTAATAGTGCATTTAGTGATAAGTAGTATATTTATGAATTTAAGAGCATAGATTATCTAGGACTTCTTGATAACTGCTTATCTTTAAATATCAAGTGCTTATATTTATACATTCTCTTTGGAGGAATTGACCTCTGTGTTCTCAGTATCCCCATGATCCTGGCTGGACTTGGCCAACTAGGTCCAGGTTTCAGCACTAGGGCTTGAGCATGTAGTGTTGCATGGGCTCTGCAGATCTAGGGACCAAGGGGCCCAACCTGGTGGTGTTCAAGCTTTAGCATCCCTCAGTACTATGTGGGATGCTATGTGGTATTGGGAATCAAACTTGGGTTGTATGTATGCAAGACATGTACCCCACTACATGAACTATTTCCCTACCCTCTTGCATGTTTCTTAAAGTATGAGATTAGATTAATTGAAATAGAGCAGTAGGCACATAAACTAGCAACTAACTACCTTGGGCATGAAAGATCACTGATTCTCCTCTACAAAATCCTCCTCTCCTTAATGCATGCCAGCTATAGAGTGGGTCTTTATTTGCCTTTGCCCAGAAAACAACTGTTTTCTTTGGAGCTTCACCTTTTTATAAGATTTTTACCTTCTGTAGAGTTGAAAACATTTTTATTTGTTTTTCAAATTATAATATTAGTTTCTTAGTGCTGCTGGGACAAATCATCACATTTTTAGTGACAAGGTGTTAACAATGCACTAAGTTTCTGGAAGTGATAGAGTTTAATCAGCTATCACCAGGCTAAAATAAAGAGATCAATAGGGCTATAAGGCCATACATTACCTTTCCTGCATCTATCTATTTTCCATGTCCCTTGACTCCTGATTCTTTCACTACAGCTTGCCTCTGATGGTGCATCCATATCCTATGTGTCTGGCCAGCTCGCTTTCCTCTTATAATCATATATATATATATATATACATATATATATACTGTATATATACAGTATATATATACTGGTGAACCTAGATAAACCAAGGTAATTAGTTAAATATGAAATGAAACTTATCTTAAGACCCTTGATCACCATATCACCTAAACACAAATTAACCTGTGGGCAGATTTCATGGATTAGGATGTGGAAATAAGGATGGGGATGGGCAGGTGAAGTTCTACCTGTTATGCCACACTTTTCAGACAAGGATCTAAAACTGCTAGAAATTATCTGCTTCTAATCTTTCCTTTTAAGTAAGTAGATTGGCCCAGTGAAGATGAAACCTGTCACATGGAGTGAGGGTTATCATTGAATCTTATTCCAGTCAGAGCTTTCTTGCAGCACCTGATTACCCTAGCATTGAAAAGAACTCAAAGAAGCAAAGTATATGTATAAATTGCAATAGGCATCCTGGGGGTGTATGAGCAGCTACCTCTTCCAGGCTGAGGAAGTGGTTGATGGAAGGTAGAAGGGAGAATTTGGAGTATGCAACATTCTTAAATACTGAAATGAAGCATATTTACACTGAGATTGTGCTTCATATTTATGCATTCCTCTAAGCTTTTTTTTTTTTTTTTTTTGGGTAATACCTGGTGATGCTTAGGGGCTACTCCTGGCTATGCATTCAGAAATCGCTCCTGGCTTGGGGAGCCATATGGTGCTGTAACAAATATAGCAATGCAGAAAGCTTTTATGAATGATGTTTTTTTTTTATTCCTAGAGTATATCTCTAGGAATTCTGGCATTGATGGATCATTTGGTATCATATGGATCATATAGTACTCTTAAATTAACAATAGTTCAGACCACAGTGTCAAAAAAAAAAGAGAAAGACATAGAGAGGGAAAAAGAGCAAGAAAGAAAAAAGAAAAGAAAAAATGCCTTCCCAAGAGGCAGGTGGGTTGGGAGGGTGGAAGGGAAACTGAGGACATTGGCTGTGGGAAAAGTGTAATGTTGAAGGATGGTGTACGTTCTATGACTGAAACTCAATTATGAACATTTTCAGTTCTATGACTGAACTCAATTTTTGTAATCACGGTGCTTAAATAAAGTGTTTATTAAATTAAAAAAATTAAATTATAAAAAGTAAAGTACTGATTTGGAGCAATATTACAGTGGTAGAATTCTTACCTGGCACATAGACACCTGGATTCAATCCCTGCATCATATATGGTCACTTAACCCCATCAGGTATGATCCTGAGTGGAAAGTTAGGAGTCATTTAATATCACCCCCCAACTATCTAATAAAAATGTCACCAGAAGGCCCACTGAGAAGTCTTTCCTCAGTGTGGATGGCTGACCAAGGTTTTTGGTAGTAAAGGTGATATTTTTATGCTTAGTAATAAACATTTATTTGTCCTAAATTTTCCTTCTGCTATATTAAGTGTGTATATATTTGAACATTTTTTACTTTCAAGCACAAGGTTTTTTACAGGCAAAGATAGCCTTGATTAAATTTCTCTTTACCTGGAAAACTCAGCATCCAAGATACGTAAAAACAACTTTATTTATCATTGTCTTCTAACTGCCCTTGCAATTTTTTTTTTTTGGTTTTTGGGTCACACCCGGCAGTGCTCAGGGGTTACTCCTGGCTCCATGCTCAGAAGTTGCTCCTGGCCAGCACGGGGGACCATATGGGGCACCGGGATTCGAACCGATGACCTTTTGCATGAAAGGCAAACGCCTTACCTCCATGCTATCTCCCGGGCCCCGTCCTTGCAATTTTAAACAGAAAGGAATGTTATGCTTTTGGGATATCTCTAAAGGATTTTGAGTACTTGCTAACTAATTTTACCTCAGAATTAACATCCAAATAGTTTGACCAAGATATAGCATTGGGCTGTTGAGAAAACTTTTACCAGGTATAGATTTGCATCTCTTTCAGATAAGTTTTTTATTTGCCACTAATACAAAAAATTCTTCCCTTAGAAATAGGAAGTTTGATAGGGAAACCCAGCTCCTTACAAAATCTCCTAATCTACATCAGTATTGACATCCAGGGCCTAGCTGGACAGGAACTGCTTTGAGATGTTAAGATTCACCTTCTTTTTTAACTCTGGACTCTTACTTGAAATTTATCTATTCATCAGGTCTTTGTACCACATAAATCCAGGTGAATTGATTTGTAACTTAAAATATGTATACTGATAAAGCCTCCATTTACAAGAGAGATGTTGTACTTTTCATAGAAACAAATGTGAGCATTCTTTTAATACCTGTGACTGGCAAAATCCCCCATATATACCCCTGATGCTTCACATTAAAAGTGGAACATTTTGTTCTCCCACATAACCTTGTGTGGTCCCTCATTTCTTCATATTTTATCATTCGTGCAGTCACTCTCTTAGAGGGAATTCAAAGAAGTTTTCTAGTATAACCGGAGCAAAGCTAACCTCAGCAATTTAATAGCTGAGTGTGGCCCCAAATCAACAAACATACAAAAGTACTGCTTTAAGATCTAATATTGTAACAAACATTATAGCATGATGAATATTCTGACTTATTTTGAAAAAAGGTACCTAAGATCTAAATGGTGTTTGTTTGTGATGAACTGAGATGTATAAATCAAAAATGATCTTAAATAATTTAAAGTAAAAATAGAAAAGCTACTTAGTGTTCTGTTTCCACAAGTATTTGGTGTTGGGGGTACCACATAGTCTGAATGCATTGCATAGTATCACAACTGTATTCAGAAGAAGGATATTAAAGTAATATTTTTGAATAAAAATTAAGCACAGGAGTAAATGTTCCAACTTTTAAAATAATGAGACTATTTTTCTCAACTACAAAAGTTATAGATTATGTGCTGTCTGTCTTTTTAAGTTCAGTGCTACTTAACACAAGGTATGGACATACATGTGGGAGATGGTTGCTAAGAGTTTGGATGGAATTGGAATTTTTGAGTGCCCCAGAGGCCCTGTTGAGCCAGAAACTAAGGGAGGAGTTCTCAGTTGACTGGGTACAATTTGATTTCTCACATTTTTGTTGGAATGAAAATGAAATTCACAAATTCCAAGAGGCTTTTACTAGCAGTGAAATTCCAAACTTTTATGATACTTGTCTGTAAAGGAACTTACTGGACTCCATGACTTAGATTACTGACCTACATCTGGATTCTGGTGTAATCACAGCTTTCTTTGTTGTCTATAAATCATATCCCAAATGAAACTTCTTTTAATCTACTCCAGTCCCAGTCACTTGTCAGTATTTGGTTAGCAAATGAAAAATGTATTACATAAAAGATCTTTTAATGTAGGGAAGATATTTTTTCTTTTTATTTTCTTATTTAAATTATTTTTTATTTTCTTGCAATTTAAACTGTACTTTAAATGAATCAGTTAGTAACTTTAATGACAATATTTTCTCCTTTTAGGTTTTACCTAAAAGTGTTTTACCACATATTTTAGTGGTAAATATTTAATGGTTGTATACTTACTGTTTATTAGAAAGTGTAGAGGGACCCGGGAGATAGCATGGAGGTAAGGCGTTTACCTTTCATGCAGAAGGTCATCGGTTCGAATCCCGGCGTCCCACATGGTCCCCCGTGCCTGCCAGGAGCAATTTCTGAGCATGGAGCCAGGAGTAATCCCTGAGCACCGCTGGGTGTGACCCAAAAACCAAAAAAAAAAAAAAAGAGAGAGAAAGTGTAGAAAGTGCCATGTCAAATGTTTCACTATGTGCCAGACTTTATATTAAAAGTTTACCCATTAAATTCATATTTTGAGTTACTTGTGTTTCTGCTCTAAAAATTAACACAAATTTAGTATATCAAAACTGCAAATTTGCCAGTTATTTTTTTAATATTTTTGGATTTGGGGCCACACCCAGTCACATTTAGAAATCTCTCCTGGCTTTGGAAGACCAAATGGGATGCCAAAGATTGAACTCAGGTCCGTCCTGGGTCAGCTGTGTGCAAGGCAAACACCCTACTGCTGTACTATCTTTCCAGCCTCTTACCAGTTCTTTATGATTTAAGAATCTTATGTAGTCTGCTGGAAGAAATTGATGATCTCATTAAGGTGTAATTCTTCCACCTTCCCTCCTATTTTCAAGCTCTAGGAATGAACATTTTCAAACAGATTATGAGGGTCACCCACAATTGCTTGTGGCCTCTTCCAAGTCCATCTCCAAATCTAGCAACACAGCATTACTTTGATTTTGCCTCTGTCATCTTATTTTTTTGTTTTGACTTTGGGCCACACCCTGCAGTGTTCAGGGGTTATTCCTAGCTCTGCACTCAGAAATCGCTCCTGGCAGGCTCAGGGGACCATATAAGATGCCGGATATTGAACTGGGGACCTTCCAGAGTTGGCTGCATGAAAGATAAATGCCCTACTGCTGCGCTATTACTCTGGACCCTGTCATCTTATCTTATCTTTCTCTTCTTACTCTTCTACTTGTATGGATCAGTGTGATACATCAGGTCTGCCTATGAATACTTCAATACATACATCTTCTCATTTTAAGGTTAGTTATTGACAACTTTAATTTTATCTAATTTAATTACCCTTTAAAGAAAAGAAAGAGCTTGTGGGTATCAGAGCATTTTTTTAGACTAGGTATCGGAGTATATATATTTTTTGGGGGGGTTTGGGTCACACCCAGTGACTCTCAGGGGTTACTCCTGGCTATGCGCTCAGAAGTCGTTCCTGGCTTGGGGGACCATATGGGAAACCGGGGATCGAACCGCGGTCTGTCCTAGGCTAGCGCAGGCAAGGCAGGCACCTTACCTTCAGCGCCACTGCCCGGCCCCCAGAGTATATTTTTTTATGTTTTCCATAACTTTCAACCCTATTAGAGTAGCTACAAGCACTATAACTATTACTGCACTTACTTTACATCACAGTTAGGCAAAGAGAAGCTACATAAATTCCTTGAGGTTACAAAATTGAGAATTGAATATTCTGGCTCTGGAGCCCTTTCAAATAAAACAGGTTATTTAGCTCCAATAATTAACAGTGTGGATTATGTTTTACTATAATGTATTTTCTGTGCTATTTTTGCATAATTATTAGATTACATATATATGATTTCAATCCATTTTAGATTAGTTTACTTACACCTGTATCATTCTTCACATATTTAAAAAGTCTTTGTGGCATTCTGATTCCATCTCAGGGCCCTTGCATGTGCTATTCCTGAGGTTACACCACTTCTCTTTATATGCATGTAGTTTATTCTTTCTTTAAAAATGGTATTTAATCTTTTTAGGCACTGTGATACAATGCCTAAATACAGATAACTGAGAGTTTCTTGTATAAATGTTCCAACTTCATATCTTTGACCTCCTGCCCTTACAATGGCAAGCTCAGTTTTATAGATCAGTTCCCAGGTCATGATGCTTTTGTTATTTCCTTACTGTTGCAAAGAGATGTATCATCAAGGACACATTTTTTTACTTATGTTTCTTTTTTAAAAATTTCTTTTTCATTAAGGCACTATGATTTCTAAAGGTATTCATAGTTGAATTTCGGGCATACACTGTTCCAACACCAATCTCACCACCAATGTTAGCATCCCTCATCCAGTGTCCCATGTTCCCTCCCTGTTTCATTGCATCAGCCTGCCTCCTTGACAGGCACGTTTTCAAGTTGTTTTGGTAGTTTGGGTGTCATGCTTTTAGTGTTGTTGTCTCCGTTACTTAGATATATAAATGTACCATACCCCTACTCTGCCAGTGTGCCCATTGCCTCTGTTCCCTAACCTTTCCTTTCCATCTATTTCTTTTATTTCCTTAGATTTCTTTGCTCACTGCCCTTCTAATTTCTATACTCTAGTGTCAAGGGCAATCTAGGAATTCACCCTTTTATACCTTGTTTTCTCTTAGCTCATTACTCTATATAATACAGATAAATGATATCATTTAATGTTTATTTTTGGGGTTTTTTTGGGGGGGGTTCGGGCCACACCCGTTTGATGCTCAGGGGTTACTCCTGGCTAAGTGCTCAGAAATTGCCCCTGGCTTGGGGAGACCATATGGGATGCCGGGGGATCGAACTGTAATCTTTCCTTGGCTAGCGCTTGCAAGGCAGACACCTTACCTCTAGCACCACCTCGCTGGCCCTTCACGTTTGTTCTTTTTACAAGAAAAGTCAGTTCTAAACTTAAAAAATCTAAACTTAAAGGGACCTTTGATACTGGCAGGCCAAAGGTAAAAGGGTGGTGGTATAGGATGCACTCTGGGGCCATTGGTGGGGGGAGGTTGACACTGGTGGTAGGAAGGGCCCTGACTCACTGTATATCTCAAATTCAACTATGAAGTATTCTGTTGATCACAATTATTTCAATAAGATAAAATTTTAAAGAAGTCAATTCAAAGTGGATTAAGACCTTGAGATCATTCCAGAATCCTTGACCTGAGTTTCTAAAAGAATAGCTTCTCACTCTGGATCCTAACTCTTTGCTTCATTTTTTCCCCCTCAGAATTATTGCTAGATGATTTCTTCTAATAATTTTATTATTTAGCTTTCCCCTTAGAATATAATCTCCATAATGACTGGGCTTTTATTTTGCTCATTATTGTTTTTACTTATTTGAGAGTAAATGGCTTTGCATTCAAAAGCAGAATTTTAATATCAAGGAAAGATATTAGGAATAGAACAAAGCACTCAGGTTGTATTTACTGGTCCTTTGGCAATATAAATTTAGTATTTAATTATAGCATAATTACAGTTATTTTTGTGTATCTATGTATATATTTGAAAATTTATATACTTATACAGATGAACTCAGAACTTAAGTATTCTACATTTTCCATTTTGTTCTGTGGTTCTGAAAACTCTTAAGATTTAATTACCATCTGAGAAATAATATTGAATTATTTATTTTGGGCCCGGGAGATAGCATGGAGGCAGGACGTTTGCCTTTGATGCAAAAGGTCATCTGTTCGAATCCCAGTGCCCCATATGGTCCCCCGTGCCTGCCAGGAGCAATTTCTGAGCATGGAGCCAGGAGTAACCCCTGAGCACTGCCGGATGTGACCCCCCCCAAAAAAAACTTATTTTGGGGGAATTTGGGGCCATACCCAGTGGTGCTTAAAATTGCTCCTGATAGACTTAGGGAACCATATGGGATGCCAGGATGGACCCAGTTTATCCCGGGTCATCTTCGTGCAAAGCAAACACCCTACTGCTGTGCTATAACTTCAGCTCCAATATAATAATATTAAATTAATCATATAATTTTTCACTATTATTTTGTTCACTGTTACTTTCTCCCTTTTAAACAGAAGCTGGTTAAAAACACATTGATTGTTCAGTGTTTCAGAATTAACCTCTCTTACTAACTTTCTCATTAGGGAACAGAGGCATATCTAGATTATTAAGTATCTATTTTTTTAGATTATTAAGTAACTATAGCATATCAAAGTGCCTAGATAATGTCTGACAACTAGTTATTAATAAGTAAATTATTGGCTTCCATTGTTTTTATCTCTTTTCCAACATGTTGCCTTTATGAAGTCATGATGCCTTGAGCACTTGTTGTTGTTGACATTTTTATTTACTGTAAAGATAAATACCCTGAAGTTGTATTAGTTCAAAATATTTGCTAAATCGATGAAAATAAGTTTTAGATAACTATTCAGAATTCTATGTATCAATTTTCCCCAAATACAAGTAATGTTCTTTTTATAGTATGCTTTTGGGTATAAAAGTTTTGTTATTTTAGTAATTGTTTCCTTTATTTCTAGCAATATTGTAATATTTGTTCCTTAAAGCACTAGAAATTTGTTTAAAACTATGAAATTATGATCTCAGACAGTTGGGGGCTAAGTGGGTTGTTCATTTACTCTAACTTTGAATCTCCTTTGAATTTCTTAGAATTGGTGCCCAAATTATTTTCTCCTTATTTATTTCAAAAACAATTCGACAGATCTTTCTAATTTAACAGTTGCTCTTAAAAATAGATTCATCATCAGTTTGTTGTTCTAGTTGTCTGTATCTTCCCTAGTCGTCATTTAGTCATGGCATCTGTGCAGAATGGCATGAAAGTTATTTATTACTCCACCACCCAGAGAGAATGCTCCATTCCTGCCATTTACATGCATTCTCTAGAATAGAAAAGTCAGATAGAAAGATCAAACTCTATGCTTTGGGGACAAAACAAATTGTTTACCCTACTTGGGAGTTAGATCCCTCTGGCACCTCCCTTCCTGGACTATGAATATATTTACATGGCTGTGTCCCTAGGGACCAGATAGTTTTCTTTTAAATCACTCTTGTGATTATTTGAATGAAGACAGGGAGGGAATGGTAGAGCCTCTTGGGCTGTTTATGAATAACTGAAAGGCTGGAAAATAGACCTTAGGGCTGGTCGGCTGCAGCCCTGGCTATTTGGCTGCAGCTCTGTGACTTCAGCCCTGTGGACTTAAGTCCTGTGTCAGGGTCCTGAGATCTGTGGAGTCATTTATTTGTCACTCATGCATAGCTGTATGAGGACTAAGTGGCTTAATACAAAAGCATGAATGATGCCATGCAATTCTTTATTGTAATAAAATAACTAACATGGGTTTACATGTATCAATGTTTCTGTGTTTTCCAGGTACAGTGTTAGCACTCTATACCCACCACTAAAGGAGTGTCATTTCTTCCTCTTCTGATCACTAGGACATCTTTCCAAACTTCAGTTAACTCTCAGGCCTGTGGTTTATTTTCATTGAATGTCATCTTTACCTTGCCTTACTTCTCTATATTCTACAGATTAGTGAGATCATCTGAATATTTGTTCTTCTCCTTCTGCCTTATTTTACTTACTATAACCCCATTTGATTCCAATCATTTTGTAGCAAAATACAAACATTTCTCATTCCATATATCTGAGCAGTATTGCACTGTGAAAAGAGCCGCATATTCTTTATTGACTCATCTGTGCTCCATGGTGAACATAGAAGTGCTTATATATATATATTTAGAGTCATTATTTTGTGTCCTTTGGGTAGGTTTCTTGAGGTAGAACAATTTTAATAATGGAGCTATTTTTAATATTTTAAGAAATCTCGGGGCCCAGGAGATAGCATGGAGGTAACGCATCTGCCTTTCATGCAAAAGGTCATTGGTTCGAATTTCGGTGCCTCATATGGTCCCCTGATCCTGCCAGGAGCAATTTCTGAGCATGGAGCCAGGAGTAACGCCTGAGCACCCCTGAGCACCCCTGAGCCGGGTGTGACCCAAAAACCACAAAAAAAAAAAAAAAGAAATCTCCATATAGTATTCATAGAGGCTGGTCCTTTTCACCTTCCTGCCCACAGTATACTGTTCCTTTGGCCCTCCCTTTACCTGAATTTGTATTTATTTAGGCTATTCTTACAGTTGTGAAGTGTGAGATCTTGTTTTGCATTTACTTGTAGTTCTGTGATAATAACTGATGATATGTATTTCTCATGTACCTGTTGATGAGCTGTTAGGTCTTCTCTAGTGAAGTGTCTGTTCAGCTCTTCTCATTTATTGATGAAACTGTTTATTTTGATTTTGAGTTCTTGCAAGTCCTTGATGTATCTTGTATGTCAGTCGTCTGTTAGATATATGGTGTGTGAATATTTTATCACATTTGGTAAGATGTCTTTTTGTTATAATGGTATTTTCTTTTACTGTGCAGAAACTTTTTTGTTTGAAGTAATCTCAATTGATTATTTTTGCTTTCATTTTTCTTGGTAATGAATAGTTTGGATCCTTGTGGACACTGCTGAAGTCAGTATCTTGTGATTGTTTTGCCCATGCTTGTTTTTTTTTGTTGTTGTTGTTTTTTGTGTGTGTGGTTTTTGGGTCACACCCAGCAGTGCTCAGGGGTTACTCCTGACTCCATGCTCAGAAATTGCTCCTAGCAGGTACGTGGGACCATATGGGGCACCGGGATTCAAACTGATGACCTTTTGCATGAAAGGCAAACGCCTTACCTCCATGCTATTTCCCGGGCCCCCCATGCTTATTTTTTTATTCATTTTATAGTTTGAGTCTAAAATTCCAAACTTTTAATTCATTTTAAGTTAACTTTTATGCATGTTGTTATTAATTTTATTAAGTTTCATTATTTTGCATATGCCTATTCAGTTTTCACCCCTTCCCCCCACTAACAAAAGTAAGGAAGAAAAGGACAATTATTTAAAGGCTTGGAAATAGCCAGAATAGCTAAGAATATTGAATAGCTCATAAATTGAGTGCATACTTCACATGTATAAGACTCTGGTTTTGATTTCTCTCACTCACTTAAGCCTCACTGCCTATGTACCTTAAATATTGCCTGTTATATCAGAAATACAATTACTAGTAGTACATGCAAAAACATATACACATTAGCACTGCTGTAGATTTCAATTGATCTAAAACTGGTTTAGACTGACCTTCCCAGATCCCAGATCCTGTTCCACTAAGGTTTGGAAGTTTTAACAACTTAGAGGTTAGCCCTGTTGTCATTGTTAAGCTTTGCATAGAATTACACCTTTAAAAAGTCTTGTACTTACTAATTTTATACAGTGAAGAAAACCTCAGCATAGTTTCTTTGATATATAGAAATAAAGGCAAACTGCACACACATGGCACTGTTCAAATACAAACCAATAAAAGAATACTGTCAAGCTTTAGGGAGGGAATAACTGAATCTCCACAAGTGCCAGCCTTCTGTAGATAGGCCACCTGTTGTTCCAGAGCCCCACCAGGAGTGACTCCTGCATACAGAACCTAGGATAACCACAGGGCGTGACCCAAATACAAAAACAAGCAAAGTTACCTGGGACAAAATATGTAAGGAAAAAAATCATAGGCACTTTGACTTGAATGTAAAATTGAGAAATGCTTTAGAGAGCCTTAGAGGTCAAGTGAGTGAAGAGAGTGGCAGAAGCCCACAAAAGCAACTCAAAATGATAAATATTTTTGCTTGGATTTTATTCCTTAGATTTTGTTCCTTAGAGAGGAATAAGAATAATTGGTGCCTAACTTCTAGTATTAGCATTGGATCAAGCAAAACATGATATGAATACTATCATTTTTATGTAGTGAACACTCGATAGCCAGGGAGACTGTTCGGGTGTAGCAATGTCATAAAGATAACTTTAGAATTACATAATGGCAGATGGTTTAATACCCAAATATCTTCTTTGAAAACACTTGAAGGATGTTCAGTGATAAAAGGAGAAACAAATCCAGGAATAAAGGATAGAATGTGACAGAAAAAAAGTCTATTATGGGCAGAATATTTGTGCCACCTTGTGTTGAAAGTTCCCATCTGATTTTTGTAGAGTAGAATATTGGCTCTTAAGGACACAACTAGGAGCTAAATAGGGTTAGGATTTACTACTAATATCATCCTTGGGAACAGGATACTCATGAGTTGAAGAGAGCTGGCTTCCTTTCTCCTCTTCCTGAAGATGCAACAAATAGAGGGTCTACATCATGGGGTGATTCTCCTTTGTGCCCTCCATGCTGACTCCATAAGCTTTGGTTTTATCTGCAAAACTATGAGAAGGAAAAATGTGCTGTTTTAGGTCATAGTAATTCAAGATAGCACAATGAACTGACATAAAAATAGTCTACCAGAGGGCCCGGAGAGGCAGCACAGCGGCATTTGCCTTGCAAGCAGCCGTTCCAGGACCAAAAGGTGGTTGGTTCGAATCCCCGTGTCCCATACGGTCCCCTGTGCCTGCCAGGAGCTATTTCTGAGCAGACACCCAGGAGTAACCCCTGAGCACTGCCGGGTGTGGCCCAAAAACCAAAAAAAAAAAAAAGTCTACCAGAGTTATTCTTACAGGAATTACTCCAAGTGAACTCAGAGAGCCATTCAGAATAACAGGGTTTGAACCCAGATCAGCCACATATAAGGCAAGCACTCTTGTACTGTCTTTTCAGCCCCGTGTGTTTTCTTTAAGGATAAACATCCTGAATTCCCTCCAACCTGATTTCCCTGTATCCTGTAGTTCACTCACATGCTTTCTTAAAATTAATGCAATGTGCTACCCTGTGGATGTTTTGATCCTGTAAAAGACCAATAAGACGTTTTCTATAGAGTTGTAATTTTTGTACCTTGCAACTTCCTAAAGCCCAGAATATTAATATGTGGTGGCATCAGGGTTAGATTAGTCTTCAGTTTCAGGCTGGGCTGCCATCCCTTTGATATCACGGTGACTCTGTCTTTATGGAGAAAATGCTAAGAGTTTGAATGTTTTTGTCCTTCCTGAATTCACATGTTGAAATCTTAATGCCCAAGATGATACCTTGGAGCTCTGGGGTCTAAAAGGCATGGCCTTCAGAGATAGAATTGTATTCTTGCACATAAGTTCCAGAAAGTTGCCTGGCTTTCCATCTACCATGAGACAAGACAATTGGAATGTATGATATAGGAGTCACTAAGGCGATATTGGCCTCCAATAAGCAATTCTGGTGCTGTAATCCTGAACTTTGCAACTGCTGGAATTTGGAAAAAGGCATTTCTGTTCATGTGATGCTCAGCAGTAGGAGTGGTGGTTGTGGAGAATGTGATAGCTTATTTGCATTTCTGTATCTACACCTCATCCCAATTCATAGTATGGAAGCAACAATAACCTCCCAGACACTGGCCAATATGCAGCTAAACAGACACTGACTTCATATACTTGTCAAAAAAAGCAAATGACACATTGTGCTTCCACACAAGGACCACATCCAATGCATTTGGATTGGGATTTGGCATTGTCTATGGATCTTGTGTTCTCTTACTCTTCAGGTAATGGTCTTTGTATTATGCAAAGAGAAAAGTAGCATGGCATGCAGTGAGCTCTTTCTTGATAGCCTGGGACCCTTGCAAGCAAAACAATCAGGATTTGGGGGATTTATTTTTATACCATTCACTACATATGTATTATGTGCTCTCTGTGAAACAGCCTGTTTCATTTCCTCATGTTTTCTCACTCATAAAAGAGGCAACATATTTTTATAGTTGTCTCCTTCTATGATGACCAAAGCTAATTAATTTTAAATCAGCAGCAGTGATATGGATGTTTCTATCTATATACACTTTTTCTATCTATACACACTTTTAATTTAGTATAATCATAGAAGATAATGGAAGCCAGCTATCATTCTTTTGAATAGTGTAGCTGAAGTTTCTTAATAGATGCTTTAGTAAAAATATTGTCTCAAGGTAAAATGACACTTATCGTCCAATTCTAAAGCAAAGGATAAGGATGAAATTTGTATTCTTCTACAGCTTTGTGCTCATATTTCATTGACTTCATTAAATTTTGCACTTAACCTATAATTTATTAGGAAATTAAATGGCAGTGACATTTGATACAGGCAGTTGCAAAGGAAAGGTTACATTTGCATGAATCCATACTTGTGGTCTGGGTTCTACTTTGTGACAGTTCTTTCCCATCATTCATCACATGTGCATGACAGATTAGAGGATGATGTGTTCAGACCCAGGAACTGCTCTCCAAGGCTGTTACTATAGGACTGTATTGGATGGAGGAGGAAAGCATCTTATCACATGAATGACAGTCAGATCTGCTCACAGACAATAAACCTTTGTGGGTGCTCAGTTTCCCATATTTTCTTGGATACTGACCTAAATGCTCATCATTTCCCACAGGCTACCAATGACACTTTGCAGCCAGTAACATCCTTCCCTATAAGCTTGTTTAACAAAACCAAGAAAGGTCCAGGTCAGTGGGATGATGCTAATGGTCATGTTCTTGGACCTGAATACAGTAGGGCTCTCTGGGAAATTCAGGGCCACTAGAGAGTGCTGGGGTCTGGGTTCCAGAGGGGCCCATCATCAGTCATAGTTAAATGGAGTACCCCATCATGCTGTATTGTATGTAGTTCTGAAATTTCTCCACCAAGTGCTTTCCTCTCTCTCACAGGCCTGAATTCATTCAGTGCTGACTTTTCTGACAATCTACACTAATGTCTGGGTAATTGCCTATTCTTTTTCACCTTTTGATAGAATATTTGCTTCCCAAGATCTTTTTCCATTTTTATCTCTCTACTGGATCCTTTCCCTTATCCAGATCTTATTTGTGTTTGTTCAAACTTGATTGAGTTATTCATCCAAGACCTTTATTCTGCTTTCCTAGGAACATATCGCCACCCATTTCCCAGAACTGCAGTGTCCTCTTCCTCTCATTACTATAGATCTGTGTTCTTATCTTCGGAATGTTAGAAAAATCTAATTCTTTCTGATTTCAGCATTCTCAACAGACTTAATATTTTATCAGCAGTCATAGTTTTTGATTTGCTTTCATAATCCTGGTTTAGTGTCATAATTCTGAGTAGTAAGGGACAAAAATTATATTCCCAATTTAGCTTGGTCTTGTGACAGGTAGCTGCTACTAGCAGTCTGCCCAGAATTACTGGTGTGGCAGTCTCAGTAAGCAGAGCAAGTATTTGCTTGCCACTTTGTTCTCCAGTTGCCTGTTGAGAGAACATCATAGCCTAGGGTGCCATAGATCAAAGAGAAAAAAAAAACACATTGCACAGAATTGAACACAACATACACCCTAACAGAGTGCCTCAGGATCTGCTCAACTCCAGCTGATATAGCTTACATAAGAAAGAAAGGTTCAGTGTTGGATGACATTGCATGTTATTCGTTATGCAGTGAAATAGAATGTCTGACTCTAATACAGGCAGGGGGTGGGGAAGGAGAAAGTTGGGGAGATTCGGTGGTGGGAATGTTGCACTACTGAAGGGGGTGTTCATTTTTATAAGTGAAACCCAACTACAAACATTTTTGTAATCATGGTGCTTAAATAAAGATATTAATTTTTAAAAATTGGGCAATATATGACTCGATCCATTTTCTTATTTAGAAATTATGAACTGGGTAAGTAATATATGACAGACATATGCAGGCTTCATAAATAAGTTAAATAGGCAAGAAGTTAACAGGAAAGGTCTTTTTTTTATGTTTTGAGAAAACTGTAAGTAGAAGAGGCCGGGTGATATGTAACTAGAAGCTCTGGAACTGCTGTGAGAGGAGGTGCTTTCATTTGGGCCTTTAGGACAAGCCCCTGAGGAGGGAGTATCAGCAGGAGGCAGCAATGGGCAGAGGGCAACAGGAGAACAGTTTGGCCAGTATGTTTTCCTGCCACGGGTAGGTAGCTCATATGCTAGAAATGAGCTTGGCCAGGAAGGGATGTGTTTCCCATCCATAATCTCTAAACTTAACATTAAAAATTATCCCTAGGAGCCAAAAGATGGGCTATATGTAAAATAACACAGTATCAGACAGCCCCAGAGCCAGCCTAGAAAATAAGAGAGGCGATAATTCTAGCCTGGACTTTCCTGCTACTTTGCCCCAAGCCTTGAGGGTAGCTCAGCTGGCCTGGCCTTACATGTGTAACTGAACAGATAAAGAGTTGCTCTTCCCTGAAACTGGATCCAGTAGCAAATTCTTTTCCCAGACCCAAGTTTTCCCCTGCAACTTAGAGAAACATCACCTTGATTTCACCAGATGCAAATAATTTTATAGTTTTCAGTGAAAGAATTCTTCTAATTCTTCTAGCTCCTCTTCTGTGGTTTCTCTGTTCATTCTTTTCATCAAAGTGATGATATGCATTGTAGTGTGGATCCAAAGACATTTAGAAGGTTTGTTGAAAGAGACCAGTCAGCCTCTGGGAGGCCCCTTTTCCCCATACCAGAAGCACACCCGCTTTTAAACCAGAGGATTTGACATTTCAGTCTCTTGTCTCTGAAGACGAGATGTGTTGCTCTGTTTTGTTTTGTCATTTCTACTAGTTTTTTTCTACTAGTTTTTATGTTTCCTCCTCACAACTGACCATGGGGATTTTGTGTGCTTTCCTTGTCCCTCCTGCTATCAGACATAATCATCTTACATGTCTTATCTTATCTCTTATCTCTTCCTTTCTGCTTCATATAATAAATGGTTTGATCATTTGCTCATGATAATCTTCAGTGTTTACATTGTTATGATTATGTAAATACCTTTTACAATTAAGCAGTAGAAGAAAATATGATGCTTGAAGAAGAGATATTGGTCCTGGTGCCAAGGCAGTGTGGTTTCAAGCATTTCAAATAGATAAGCAATTGTGCTCTGAAGCCAGGGTGGGATAGAATGTTTGGCCTCTGGGCTGAAATCATGTGATCTGGCTTTGGTCCATGACAGGACAGGCATGCATGCATGCTTCTTCTCAGGCTGCCTGCATCTTGTCTGCATGTACTGTATGGCCTGCAGATGATGCTACAGATAGTCAGTGGCCCTTGTATAAACAAATTCCAGAATCTTGCTCTAGCTATTTATAGCCTTATAAATCTGTTATTACCTCAGTTGAAAAATGTAATTTTTCCTTTCTCTGGGGTTACATTCTTTAAGCTCATTTCCAGTGCTCCCTGCCTACTGAAGTTTAGACCTCTTGCACACACTTCCCCAGGGTGGGAGCAGGCTTTAGGTACAGACTTCTAACTAGTAGAATATGGCAGAAATCATAGTCAAGTCAGTGTGGAGAAGAGGGCCCATGAGGGCAGGATTCCTTTGGGGTACTCTTTTTTGTTTTGTTTTGTTTTTGGGTCACACCTGGCAGCGCTCAGGGGTTACTCTTGGCTCTATGCTCAGAAATCACTCCTGGCAGGCTCGGGGGACCATATAGGATGCCAGGATTGGAACCACCATCCTTCTGCATCCAAGGCAAATGCTCTACCTCCATGCTATCTCTCTGTCCCCCTGGGGGTACTCTTTAGTACCCCTTTTAAATATGGCCTTTTACCAGAGAGATAGTACAGCTAATAGGGCTCTTGCCTTGCATTGTCCAACCCAGGTTTGATTCCCTGGCAGCCTATATGGTCCCCTGATCCTGCCAGGGGTAGAGGTACCTCTGAGTGCAGAGTCAGGAGTAACCCTTGACAATTATTGAGTGTGGCCCCAAAAGCAAAAATAAAAGATTCCCCTGTAAATTCATTTTTTATTTTTTATTTTTTTGCAGCCTGGTGATGCTAAAGAGTTACTGCTGATTGTGTACTCAGGTATTACTCTGGTAGATCAGGGGACCATATGGGGTACTTGGGCTCAAACTGGGTTGGCTGTATGCAAGGCAAACCTACCTACTGTACTATCTCTCTGGAAAATAATGCCCCTCTAAATTCTTTTTTTTGTTTGTTTTTGTTTTTGTTTTTGGGCCACACCCGGCGGTGCTCAGGGGTTACTCCTGGCTGTCTGCTCAGAAATAGCTCCTGGCAGGCACGGGGGACCATATGGGACACCGGGATTCGAACCAACCACCTTTGGTCCTGGATCGGCTGCTTGCAAGTCAAACACCGCTGTGCTATTTTTCCGCCCCCCCCCCTAAATTCTTATCCTCTGGTTAATAAGCTAATCTGGAGGAGAAATTTTGCTGAAGAAATTATGGTTGCAGACCTCAAAAAAGAGAGTATTGTGGAGCCAGAAAGATAGCACAGTGTTAGAGCATGTATCTAACTGATGAGGCTCTTGAACATAATCAGCACCACCATCAGACATGGTCTGTATAAAGGAGTGCTACATATCGAATGTTTGTGCTTCTTCCAAAATCTTAAGTTGAAACCCTAATCCCCACTTTGCTTCTCATATTAAGAAGTAGAAATAGGAGCCAGAGGGAGGGCAGGGAGGGCATTTGTCTTGTATGAGGTGGACTTGGGTTTGATCCCTGGCATTCCATATGGTTCTCCCCTGTCTTCCAGGAGTGATTTCTGAGCACATAGCTATGAGTTATCCCTGAGAGTTTCCAGGTGTGGCCCCCAAACAAGGAAACAAACAACAGCAACAAAGAAGTAGGGATAATTAGGTATGGTACTGAAGCTCTTATGTATGGATTAGTGCCCATAACAAAGATGGCTTCCCAAGAACCAGACATACATCTTCCTCAGATTTAGTCTTTCCTTGCACTTGCTCTCCAGTCTCCCAGGTTCTAGATGCACTGGACAAATCCTTCAGGCTCTAGTAGTTCTGTTGCAGTGACCCAAACAAACTAAAGGACAGATTATCTCTGACCACTGGATAGGCTCACTGTCATCATGTGAACCCTTAAAAGCAATGGAGCAGGAAACAATGAAGAGCAGGAAGGGGATAAGAAGGCAGTATGGGTAGGACTCACTCCCCGTTTCTGGCTTTGAAGATAGAGGCAGTCACAGCTGGCAATGTGGGTGGCCTGGGAAACGAAGTCAGCTCCCTGATTGCCAGCTGGCAAAGAAGCAAGGATCTCTTCCCACTGGCCCATCAAGTTCTGCATGAATGAGTCCAGAGTGGCTTTTCCCCCAGAACCTCCAGCACATCATTGTCTGTCTGTGAGATGGGACAGGAGCTTAGAACTTACCAATAGAGCTGTGAGAGAGGAAGCAGATTTGCTCTTGCGCTGCTAAATTTGCAGAAGCTCTTGCAGTCTCATCAGAAAATGAATGTACTGCAGGTAGCCAGCCATCAACTGATGAAAAAGGAATTGGGGAAGTGATGACCTCCGATTGTATTTGCCCAGGCTGAGTTGTTGCATGAGTTTTCATCAGGGATAGTGTTTTGGGGATTGTCTTCATCAGTGGTTCTTAATTGCATGCTAGAGACACATTCATGAATGAGGTTTGTGGCACGTATGTTGTCCTAGTCAGAAAAATGTGTGTGCTAATTAATCATTTGGATTTTTTCTCTTTCATTTATTTGTTATCTGTCCATAGACAGTGTCTGGGGTTTACTCCTTTCTCTTCTCTCAGGAATTTCTCCTGGCTGGTTCAGAGACCATATGGGGTGCTGAGAATTGAATCTGGATTTGCCTTACGCAAGGCAAACACCCACCCTATTTTCACTCCCATCAAAGTGAGCTTTATTATCAATACTTATTTTTGTGCTTTGTTTCTTCAAGTCTATTCATAGGCCCAGGAGAAATCACAGTAGGCCTGATGACTGTAAGAACACCTGAGATTATTTGTAAAGGATTCAAATTAATTGATAATAACATCACAGATAAGGCACATTTTATTTAGTAAGAAATTGCCCATTTTATGTCTCTCAAAATAACAAGAAAAACCATGTTTCCCTTTTCCCTTTCTTATTTTTGGTTTCACTGAAGATCTTAGAGAAAAGCCAGACTTGATTGCCCTTGAGAATTGTCTAAATTTTCACTTCTGCTCACAAAAATGAGGGTCCTATTAGATATTTGGCTTGGAACTGCACAAATGTGTCTGTGCAATAGCCAATTAAGATTTCCCATAAGGGAAATAGGTGAGCTCTGTGGTTTTCTCATATGTGCTATTCCCAGGTAATCTCATTACTGTTAAATCAGTTACTAATTTAGTGAGAAACCATTTGCTTGGGGGAAATCTCTGAGTGTGTGTTAAAAATAGCTACACATTCAGGTTTCCTTGAATTTGAAAAGAACAAAGAAAGGAACTATTGGTTTCATACAATAGATATAGAGATAGCTGGAGTTGAATCCTGCCTGCTCTCTTTTCCATAGAAAAAGTTATACAGATGTGTGGAAACTGCATGGAAATAGTTCTGTGTAAGTTTGTACACAGAGTTCTCTGCTATTTTAATATTATTTGTGGGGAGGGTGTTAAAGAGTATTTCTTTACCTTCCTTAAAAAAAATAAGACCTTTGGGGCCGGGCGGTGGCGCTGGAGGTAAGGTGCCTGCCTTGCCTGTGCTAGCCTAGGACGGACCGCTGTTCGATACCCCGGTTTCCCATATGGTCCCCCAAGCCAGTAGTGACTTCTGAGCACATAGCCAGGAGTAACCCCTGAGTGTCACTGGTTGTGGCCCAAAAAACAAAAAACAAAAATAAATAAATAAATAATAATACCCTCAGATAGGCTATACCATGGGATAGCTTCACATTTGTGACTCTCCTCTGTTGTTAATGAGTCTGTTAATAGTTGCCTACCTGCTCTATGCCAAGCACTGTGATGGTTAGGTCTGGTTATATTAAGAGGACTCTGTTTTCAAGTAATTCAGTTTGGCAGCTGAGTAGAACCATACATATTTAATTTCCGGCGAAGAATAGCATAGTTTAGAAATGCCCTTCACCTGAGATAAGTTGATAAGATGGCATACCAACTCACACTGACACAGAATTCTAGATGGGTCAAAGCTTTGTCTCTTTGGCAAAGTTACTTTCCTATCGGCTGGGTATTTTAGAAATAGAATTTCAATAGAATCAGAGCCAGAGTATTATAGTGGGTAGGGCATTTGCTTTGCATGTGACCAATCCCAGATTGCTCTTCAGTATCTCCTGTGCTACCCATCCACCAGGAATAATTTCTGAGTGCAGATCCAAGAATAACCCCTGAGAACTGCTGGGTGTGGCCCAAACCAAAACCAACCAAGCAAACAAATAATAAAGCATTCCATTAAAACATATCAGACAATGAATGGAAGTGAGTAGATGGAGATTTTTTTTTTTGGTTTTTGGACCATACCCAGTGATGCTCAGGGGTTACTCCTGACTATGTGCTCAGAAATCGCTCCTGATTTGGGGGGCCATATGGAACACCTAGGTATTGAACCACGGTCTATCCTAGGCTAGGGTGTGCAAGGCTTACCGCTTGTCCTATCTCTCTGGCCTCTTTTATTTTATTTTTTTAGTTGAAGACTTTTTTGTTTGAAGAAACAGTTAATGGGGCCAAAGAGAGCATTTGCTTTGCATGCAGCTGAACCAGGAGGGACCCGGTTCGATTCTCAGCATCCCTTATGGCCCCCCAGCCTGTCAGGAGTGATTTTTGAGTGCAAAGCCAGGAGAAACCCCTGAGCACTGCAGAGTGTGGCCCAGAAACTAATCAATCAATTAATAAAGAAATAAAGTTAAAAAAGAAACAGTTAATGTTGGCTGTTACTTCAAAAATAAAATAACAGTAAACGTGTTTTCATTGTTTAATAAACTTTTGTTTAATTTTGTTTTGAGTCACATCCAGTAATGCTCAGGGATTACTCCTGGCTCTGCAGTCAGAAATCACTTTTGCCAGTCTCAAGAGACCATATGGGATGCCGAGGATTGAACCCAAGTTCATCCCAGGTTGTCTGCATGCAAGGCAAACACCCTACCGGTATGCTATTGCTCCAGCCCCTAAAAGACTTTTTAAAAAGCACATTTCACAATCATTTATGACCACCCAATAAATGTGTCTGAGAGGTATCCATCATATTGTGTCTCAGTATCATTCACTTGTCCTTTCTTCTCTGTAGACTTGATGAACACAGCCATCTTGGAAAACAGTGCTCAAGTGTGGGTCTTCACATCTAATTACCATCTTTGAAATAGCTAATTGATCCCATCTATATAAATCCTTCTTCCCTCTTCTACCTTCCTTGTGTAACCATGATATTTTTAATAGATCCTGAGTTATTTTTGTTGTTTTTCTAGTTTCTTTGATTATTTGTGCCCACTTGGGAGTAAAACTTCTGAACTTTCACTTCTTAACTTATTTTGCTTAGTTTAATGACCTCAAATTGCATCTATATTGTCCCAAGAGACAGAACTTCATAATTCATTCAGTATTTGAGCTCTATTACATTGAGTATCTGTATAATTCCTTCAGTCATATGTCAATGAGTGTCTAGTTTGATTCTATGTTTTTGGATGTTGTGACTCAGACTGCTATTACCCATATGGGTATTAAATGTCCTTAAAAATAGGGTTTTCATATTCATTGGGTAAATGCCAAGGGATGGTATTGATAGATCATACAGTATTTCCATTTTTGACTGTTATTTTGTGAAGTGTCACTTTTGTATTTTAGAGATTTAACTACTAACAGTGATAATTATTATTAACATTGCTACTAACAGTGTCCCAGACTTCATTATTCTTCACACCTTCACAAATATATGTTTACCCCAGTCTTTTGTTATTAATATCTTTATTTAAACACCTTGATTACAACTGGGATTGTAGTTCGGTTTCAGTCATGCATAGAACACCCCCTTCACCAGTGCAACATTCCCACACCAATGATGTCCCAAATCTCCCTCCTCCCCACCTCACCCCCTGCCTGTATTCTAAATAGGCTTTCTACTTCCCTCATTCATTCACTTTGTTATGATAGTTCTCAATGTAGTTATTTCTCTAACTGCACTCATCACTCTGTGGTGAGCTTCATGTTGTGAGCTGGACCTTCCAGCACTTCTCTCTTTTGTCCCTGAGTATTATTGCAAAAAAAGTCTTTTATTTTTCTTAAAATCCATAGATGAGGGAGACCATTCTGTGTCTTTCTCCTTCTGGCTTATTTCACTCAGCATAATAGATTTCATGTACATCCAGGTATAGGAAAATTTCATGACTTCATCTCTCCTGACGGCTGCATAATATTCCATATGCATATGTACCACAGTTTCTTTAGCCATTCTTCTTTTTTTGGTTTTTGGGTCACACCCGGCAGTGCTCAGGGGTTACTCCTGGCTCCATGCTCAGAAATTGCTCCTGGCAGGCACGGGGACCATATGGGGCACCGGGATTCAAACCGATGACCTTTTGCCTTACCTCCATGCTATCTCCCGGGCCCCTTTAGCTATTCTTCTGTTGAAGGGCATCTTGGTTGTTTCCAGAGTCTGGCTATTGTAAACAGCACTGCAATGAATATAGATGTGAAGAAGGATTTTTGTATGGTATTTTTGTGTTCCTAGGGTATATCCCTACGAGTGGTATAGCTGGATCGAATAGGAGCTCAATTTTCCAGTTTTTGGAGGAATCTCCATATCGCTTTCCATAAAGGTTGGACTAGACAGCATTACCACCAGCAGTGAGAATTCCTTTCTCTCCACGTCCTTGCCAGCACTGCTTGTTCTCATTCTTTGTGATGTGTGCCACTCTCTGGGGTGTGAGACGGTGTACCTCACCCAGTCTTTTAATAAAGGCCATTTTCTTGGGTTTGAAGTGCTACCTTATTGTGATTTAGATCTTCATTTCTCTGATATCAAGAGATGCTGAGAATTTTTTTCAGGTGCTTGTTGATTGCCTATGTCAACATTTATGCCTAAATTTATTTTCAAGAATTTTGCTGCTTTTCAATTGTATTTTGGGGAGATTGACTTGTATGAGTTCTTTATAGATTTTGATGGTCAATCTTTGTCAGTTTAGTAATATGTAAATATTTTCTCCCAGTGCGAATTATTCTTTTATGGTTTTGTTCTAGTTTCTTTCACTCTTTTAATTTTAAATATTTTAATTTTATTATGTATTTATTGCTATTGAAATTAAGTCATCAGATATCTCTCTGAGCTCTTAAGTTCCATATGGTATCTTCCATGTGCTTTCAAATATAGTTTAATCCTCGAAGATCATTTTGTTAGTCTTGGTGTATAGTGTTTAATAGTGATCTTATTTCATTTGATTTATGGATGGTTTAGCTTATTTGTAGTCTTCCCAGAACCATTTCTTGCATAGGCTTTCACTTTCCCAATGTATGTAATTTCCTACTTGTCATTAAATTAGTATTTGTGTATTATATGCTTCTTTCTGGTCTGCTATTTTAGTTCATGTTTGCTCTAATAAAATACTATTTTGATTATCATTGATTAAGAGTATAGTTTGAAATCAGGAGATGTAATGCATCTATTTTTATTTTCTTTCTCTTAAGACTGTGTTGGGAATTTATGGTATTTTGTATTTACATATATATCCTCGAATTATTTATTCTACTTTATTGAAAATGCTACTGGAGTTTTTCAAAGTAAAAAAACTACAGATACAAAAATACTAAAACAGTTGGGTGAGTTGAAACCAGTATACATTACAAAACCATAAACTCTGACCAAGAGTGAGTCCTTCAAGGAATTCAAGAATGTATACTCAAATCAGTTATTGTAATAAGCTGCATCAACAAAAGGAAAATTGAAACCACATGATAATGTCAATAGATGCTTAAAAAGCCTTTGGTGGATCTCAGAATTTATTTATGATAAAATAAATTCAATGAACTTCGAGTAGAAGGAATCTACAACAATAAGATAAGGATTCTATATGACAAATCAGAGCTACCACCATATCAATAATGAAGAGAATCTTGAAAGGTTTTTACCCATAACCAAGAGCATGGGAAGTATGTCCACTTGCACCACTAGTAGAAGTCCTCACTAGACCCCTGGCACCCATACGGTCTGCCAAGTCAGCCAGGAGTAATTTCTTAGTGCAGAGCCACTCAGGGGTGAGTACAACCAGATATGGCCTCAAACAAAACAAAACAAAACAAACAAACATAGCAAACTAATTGAAATCATTTCAAAATATGCAGTAAAGTGGCAAGGTAAATTAATGCACATAAATTTATTGCATTTCTATATGCAAACAATGATTTGTAGAAAAGGTACATTAAAAATTGTGTTACAATTCTATCAAAAAGAAGAATATATATAGGAGTATTTTAATTGAGATAAAAAGACTTGTTTAGAAGACTATAAGCCATTATTTATGGAAATGGAAGAAATAAGGAAATAGGAAAATATTCTATATTTTGTGTATTAAAATAATATTATTGAAATGTCCATATTACGTAAAGCAGTTTCTGCAATTTTTCTTATTTTTCTTTGTGTTTTTTTTTTTTTTTGGTTTTTGGGTCACACCCAGCAGTGCTCAAGGGTTACTCCTGGCTCCATGCTCAGAAATTGCTCCTGGTAGGCACGGGGGACCATATGGGGCACCGGGATTCGAACCGATGACCTTTTGCATGAAAGGCAAACGCTTTACCTCCATGCTATCTCCCGGGCCCCTCTGCAATTTTTCAAATTGTTCAGCTTTTTCTGTGTGTTCAGAAAGAATTATATGATTTAGATAAGAGAAAACCATGGTGGCACAAGTTCTATATATGTCTAATCTAACACCACTCTCTTACTCACAAGCTCTTCTGACTTTAACCATTAATCTGTTTACTTATTTTGTAATTTTCATGTATGAGAAAAGAATAAACTATGTTTGATGAAACCAACATAAATCTCTCAGTACATTTGTTCTTTATTGTTTATCATTGTATTCTCTTAACATAGTGCCCTTTGTCTTAACATAGTACTTGTCTCATAGTACTTGTATTCATGATGAAAAGGTCATATTTTAGTATCTTATAAGAATCCTATACATAGCAGATAGGCCTTCACATAGCTTCCATTTATTTGTCTTTCTGGCTATATTCCAAGTGATCTCTTCATATCAGTTTTCCCATGTAATCTCTTTTTTTTTTTATCTAATTGTGTTGTTGAGTACTTATGCCATGTGTTTAAAAATTCACTGCCTTTGCTTTTAATTTCTAGAATTTCTGTTGTTTTTCTCCAATTGGCTACTTGGGTTTTATTGATTTTTCTGTTTCAGTGTGCTTGTCTGAACATCTCTTTCAGAGTAGTTTATTCTGTAGAAAATTGCATGCGATGGCCAGTGTGTGTGAATTTAGACTGGCTGTGCCTGTTCACCATGGGGCTCTAAAAGGGAGAGATACTTGCTGGAGGGGTGTTTGTTTTTATTTGTTTTTGTTTTATTTTTTTGTTTTTGTTTTTGGACCACACCTAGCAGCGCTCAGGGGTTACTCCTGGCTCTGCACTCAGAAATCACTCCTGGCATGCTCGAGGGACCATATGGGATGCTGGGGATTCAATCCAGGTTGGCAATGTGCAAAGCAAACGCCATATCTGCTGTGTTATCCTTCCAGTCCCTTTAGGGGTGGTTTTGAATTGGACTCTATGAGGATCTATGCCTAGAGGTCAATTTTGATCCATTTAGTGTGTCCTCTGAACCTGGCTCTTCTGTCTTAGAGCCAGTTGAATCACATGGCTGTTCTTTGAGTTTCCTTTCCAGGGGTTACTGAGGATAGAGCTTAGAGCTTTCAATTATTTTCCCCTCAAAGAGATTTAAAGCCTTATTCCCCCCTAAGGCATGTATCTGTCAGTTCCTTCTCCCTTTTCTGTGCACCCCCTTTTTTCTTTTGCCTTTTTAAATGCTTAACCATGTATTAAAAACATTTTAGAGTATAGTTTTCATAGCATTTCATGGGCTCTGAGCAGACCTTGGGATGTCCCACTGAGGTCGACACTGTGATATGTGGCCCAGAAACCCCTTCCCAGAATGATTTGTTGATCCAGCTGTTGGCAGCACTGACTGGAGTGCATCTTCAACTATCAGCCCTTTCAAGATTGCCTCAGCTGCAGAGAGCCACCTCCTTCAAGGTCATGCCTCTCTTTTCCTCAGTGGCCCACTGCCGAAGTCACTAATTCCTGTGAAAGCAGAAAGGCTGGGTCCTCTGAGCCTCATTCAGGACTCTTCCTGAAGGGCTATTTTAGTTCAGTTGTTCCCTGTGCATTGAGTCAAGGGAGTAATGGGTCTGTGCTACCTGGATCCATTTCTTTTAAACATTGGGTCTTCTCTCATCCTCATCGTTATGTCATCGTCTACTTTTTGGATGCCATCTCAGAACACTATATCAGGACCCACTGTATTTTGACCAGAAGTTTCATTGTTGTAAAAGCATTTGGAAATGTGTTTTGATGGGTTAGGCTTGAACACTGACAAATCCAGTCTCTACCCTTGTTCAATAAATGTATGTAATTCTGCTCCTTTTACTTTAGGTTTTTTTGGGTGGGGTTTACTTTAAGTTTTTAGCCCACTTAAAGCTACTAACAGTGATAGAATTTTAATTTTTTAATTGAGGTCAACATATTTTAGATAAATAATAAAATGTTTTTATATTTTTGTATATTATGTATATCTTTAAATTATCAGTGAACATCTGTCATCAAGTATAGTCGCAGTAATTTTTTTTCTTGAATTAGGAACTTTTCACACTAACATCACAGCTACTTTCAAATATGCAATATTGTGTTATAAGCTATAATGCAGTAGCTCTCAGCTACTCCATTGTAATAGATGAGATCTCCAGCAACTATTTTTATAACTGGATGTTTGTGTTTTTTCACTCCTTTATCTGTTTTACCTGTGGGAGACCCTGACTTTTCTATAAGGTTTTGCTTGGTTATTATTTGTTTATATTTTGCTTGTTTTATTTTGTTCTTTGGGGGTCAAACCAGGCATTGACCAGGGCTTACTCCTGGCTCTGTGCCCAAGACTAAATTGCTCCTGATGGTACTTGAGGAACCATATGCAGAACCTCTTGAACAGGCCTCATGCAATGCCAGCATCTTACCTACTGTATTATCTTTATAACCCCATTTCCTTATTAAGATCCTACATATCTGTGAGATCATTCAGTTGATTTTGTTATGCTGTTGTTTTGACTAATTTATTTCTTCTCTTATGTTATTTTGTGACAGTTTGGAGAGTACCAAAAATATATATTATGTATACACATATATGTATATATAATCATTCCATAAAAATACCAGAAAGGATTTAGTGCCTCTCTCCTGATCATCCCTCCTAGGAGCCACAAACCACTGTTTAGACCCATAATTTATAATAACTACTTATGTCCACTACAGTTCATATTTCACTATCATATCTGGACATTATTATTATGAGAGGTCTGACTTAAATAACCTCATAAAATCCAGGCTTTTTTTTTAACTTACTAGAGCCTGCTAAACTAGAAACTATATAAAAATTAGGATTGTTCTTTCACAGAGGACCCCAACCTCAGTGCCAGCACTGAATCTTCTCTCTACTGAGGATGGGGAAGCCTCTGTGGGAGGAGCTCGGCAACAGAGCCCGGAAATAAACCTTCCAACAGGACCATAGGCAGCCCTCCCACTTCAGCCCCGCTTAGGCAGATTAGTCCCATTTCATCTGGGTCAGCTTTTCAGTGGTAACCTATGGATCCTTAGTCTGTTGATATTTAAGTATGAGTGTTTATGTTTGCCATATCAAAAACTGTTTAATGTTTGTCTGTAATAGACATAATATCAATTTCATGGTATAATCTCCTTATATAGTGTGCATTACCATATCATTTTGTTTTTTAGACTTGAAAACTGATAGTTTTTAAGAATCCTCTATATAGAACTTACTATATAAAGCCTTTCTCCAGTTGAGTTCACCCTCACCAACCATAATTGGGCTAAGAAAAAAAAAAAGGAAAACCTTTACATCAGACTTGCTAACTTTACTTTTTTTTTCTTTTCTTTTCTCCCATTAAGTGTTCTGTCCCATATCACCTGGGTCAACTTTTCAAATGTAATCCACATATCAATCAACTCTGACTGCCAAAGTATGTCTATGAATGCATGTGTTAGCCATACCAATGTTAATTTAATGTCCATCTACAACAGATATAATGTCTATGTTGTATAGTGTTCTCCACCCGATCATAGATAACCCTTCTTCCCACCTTTGTTCAATACCCTACAAACCTTTTCTAGCCCTCCATGTTATTTCTCCACATTTAACCTTTTTCACTTAAACTCCTTATGAGAACAGAACATTCTCCCCACCCCAGCCAGATGCCAACCAGCTCTGAAAATGAAAGATAGATTCTCAACATGAAAAAAATTAATTCAGCTGCTATTGTTTTGCTCTTGGTGGCCCCTCTCCCTTCATCTCTCTTCATCGCGAACTTTTGTTTGCTACCAAAGTGGGGGATTGAGAAGCTTCCCATCTGAGAATGCTTTCTGATATGTGACTGCTGGGAGCCATCCTCCCTCAACTCCACAAAACCAAATCACAGGCTGAGAGAGATAGATACAGAATAGTTTCACTCATCTATGTGTTTTAAGAAAAATAAAAGGCATTATTGCAATAATGCCCTAAGACAATAAAGATGAGGGCTGGAAGGTCTGGCTGACTAACCAACTACACTAACAACTATCATGTAAATATCAATGAGTGACAGAAGTAGAATGTCTGTCTCTAAAACAGGCATGGGCCAGGGAGAGGAAGGAGATGGGGAACATTGGTCATGGAAATATTGCAATGGTGAAGGGGGTGTTCTTTTTATGACTGAAATTTCAACTACTCATGTTTGTTTCAAGGTGATTAAATAAAGATAGTATTTTAAAAATTACAAACATGTTTGTAGTTGTGTTTCAGTCATAAAAAGTACACTCCCCATTCACCATTGCAACTTTCCCACCACCAATGCCCCATCTCCTTCTTACCCACTCTCTGCATGTCTTCGATACAGGCATTCTATTTCTCAAACTCACTACCATTGTCATGATAGTTGTTAGTGCAGTTATTCATCTAACTGCATTCACATCTGTTTGTAGTAAGCTTCATATTGTGGGATGATCCTTCCAGCCTTCATCTCTATTTTCTCTGACATTATTACCATACTGTCTTTTATTTGTCTTAAATTTCACAGATGAGTGAGACTATTTTGTGTGTGTGTCTCTCTCCCTCTGATTTATTTCAGTTAACAAAATAATTTCCATTGTCATCATGTATAGGAAAATTTCATGACTTCATTTTTCCTGACGACTGCATAATATATACCCATTATGTATGTGTGCCATTTTAGCCACTTTTCAGTTGGTGGGCATTTGGATTGTTTCCAGATTCGGGCAATTGTAAATAGTGCTGCAATGAACATATGCATACTAAGCTCATTTTTGTATTATGTTTTTTGTGTTCCTAGTATATATCTATAAGAGTGGTATTGCTGAATCATATATATATATATATCTTAAATATTAGTTCCTTATCTGATGGGTATTGAGTGAATAGTTCCTCCCATTCTGTGGGTGGCCTTTGTGCCCTAGTCACTATTTCCTTTGCCATAAAGAACCTTTTTAGTTTAATGTAGTCCATTTTGTTTATCTCTGCTTCAACTTATTTGAAGATGCCTTTAGTCTCAGCATCATAGGTTTTTTTTTTTTTTACCTACAGTTTCTTCTATATACCATATTGTTCTAGGTCTGATATCAAGATCCTTAGTCCATTTGGATTTGACCTTTGTACCTGGTGTTAGATGGACATACCAGTTCACTTTTTTGCATGTGACTGCCAGTTGTCCCTACACCACTTGTTTAGAAGGCTTTCCTTTCTTCATTTTACATTTCTTGCCCCTTTATCAAAGACTAATTGATTGTATGTCTGAGGAATGTTCTCTGAATACTCATTGATTCCACTGATCTGAGTGCCTGTCTTTATTCCAATACCATGCTGTTTTAATCACCATTGGTTTGTAATACATTGTAAAGCTGGGAAGAGCGATGCCTCCCATTTTCTTTTGCTAAGGGTTGGTTTAGATATTCGTGTGTGTTTATTGTTTTAAATTAATTAAAGGAATGTTTGATTCATTCTTTGAATAATGTCATGGGTATCCTTAGAAGAATTGCATTACATATGTACAATGCTTTGGGGATTATTGCCATGTTAATGTTGTTAATCCTCCCAATCCATGAGCAGAGTATGTGTCACCATTTCTTTGTGTCCTCTTTCATTTATTCAAGAGTATTTTTTAGTTTTCCTTGTATAAATCAATCACCTCATTTGCTAAGTTGACTCCAAAATATTTGAGTTTGTGTGGCTCTAATGTGAAGAGATTGAGTTTTTAATGTACATTTATTCTTTATCATTATTTGTGTATAAGAATTTCATATTTTTTGTGTGTTAATTTTGTAGGCTGCCCCTTTGCTATACAAATCTATTATTTCTAGAAGATATTTAGTACTATATTTCTGAATATAGTATCATGTCATCTGCAAACAGTGAGAGCTTGGTTTCTTTAATTCCTATTTGTATGGCCTGGATAGCTTTTTCTTACGTTGAATAGGAGTGGTGAGATGGACTAGTCTTGCCTTGTACCAGATTTTAGAGGAAAGACTTTTAGTTTGTCTCCATTAAGTATAATATTTGCCATGGACTTATGGTAAATGGCCTTGACTACATTGAGAAAAGTTCCTTCTATTCCCATCTTGTTGAGAGATTTTATCATGAATTGGTATTGGACCTTATCAAATGCTTTCCCTGTAGCTATTGATAGAATCATAAATTTTTGTTTTTCTTTTGTTGATATAGTGTAATATGTGATTGATTTGTATATGTAAAACCATCCCTGCATTTCTGGAATGAAACCTACTTACTCATGATGTGACAAGACCTACTTGGTGACAGTGTGATAGTGGTACCACGCTATAGGTGTTCCTTTCTCTTCTCCATTTTTCTTACTCTCTTTCTCTTCACCCTCTCTCTCTCCCACCCCTCCTCTCCCTCTCTCCCTATCTCATTTTTTTCTTTCCCTTTATCCTCCCATGAAACTTGTAGCCTTATCACTTAGGTCCTCATGTCCTGGATTCCCCATATTCCAGGGGTGGTGCAGGTGTCCAGCCCAAGTGTTGTACATACCCCCTCAACTCACAGGGTGAAGGTAAAGAAACATTTGTCTCCTCCACTGGGGAAATGGAGTGGGAGCTCAGATTTCCTTGGCAGCTTTCTTGAACAACTTCCTTCCTCTTTTGAAGTTACACCTGAAACTGGACACTTGGAGGTCTCAGGCTTGCTTTTAGGCTGGAACTGGTACTGTTTTGCTGATAGTTCTGTGGTTCTTGCCTCCTGGTATCCAGGCCCTGCCCCAGTGGAAAGAAATCCACAAAGGCCACAAAATCATATTTCACGAAGGGAGATCTATAAACAGAACATATGGAAAAAAGGTTTAATATAAACATTAGATGACACTTTCCAGCAGTTTTCTATCTATAAAATAAAATGTCAATAATTGTTTTAGTTAAATAATTATAATATACTGAACTAAGACAAGTGCATTTGGAAGCGTAGCATATCTGTGATGGCCTTCTTAACAATACCTGTTGTGTAAGTAAACATTTCAATGGCATTATTATGTTACTGACCCTACCATGGTCTGTGATTGTGCCCTACCCTAGGGTGTGACCTGGCATTCTGCTCCCACCCTATGGTGGTACCTGATTCTGCTCCCACCATTGGTGGTACCTGATCCCACCATTGGTGGTACCTGATCCCACCATTGGGTGGTACCTGATTCTGGGAGATAAAAGCAAGGGTCTGTGGAAGGCTGGGGCTTTTTGGCTGGAACTGATGCTGAGGCTTTGGGCTTCAGTCTTATCCACCGAATAAAGCTAACATTTCCACAAGCCTCACTGTCTGCTAGATGTTTACCCACCGCTTCACCTCAGAACTGCTGGCTGAACAGGGTGGCAGACGCGTGCTCTGAGCTGGAGGGGAAAGACCTCATC